>PVJC01018189.1:0-31696 GCA_004026665.1 Murina feae | reverse complement strand
GCCCCGCCCAGCCCCTTCCCTGCCCCCTGTCCTTCAGCCCCTTCCCTGCCCCTCAGCCCCGCCCATGCGCCGCCCCCTGCACTGCTGCGTCCTTCCCATGAGCAGGGAGTGGGGGCGGAGGGCAGCTCTTCTCGCGGCCACACCGCTCCCCCCGCCAGGCCGCTCGGGGACCCGGGAAGCGAGGAGATCCACCACGTTCACGTGTTTTAGGTTCAGACCCGCAGTCACGGCCCTGACACGTGTTCCCGAGCCGCGGGCCTTCCCTCAGCGCCGCCTCCGCCCGCTCGGCTCCCCCGCCCGATCCGGCCGCGCTCCTGCCCGAGGCGGGTCCACCTGCCTGTGTCGGGGGCTGGTGCGGGAGCAGGAGGGTGGCCCCCATCCCGTGGCAGGTGGGGCCTCCGCACAGCTCCCTGGGCTCTAGGTTCGCGGGCGCCCCTTCCCCCCCTCCCGTCCTGCTTCCTGGGTGCCGGGGGAGGGGGTGCCGGGGCGCCTGTTCCGAGGGCGCCGAGCTGAGCCCTCCGCGCGGTCCGGTCCGTTGGCCCCGGGGCTGGGGTGTCTGTGGGGCTGGGCCGCGGCGTCCGGGAAAAGCGTCCTCAGCGCAGCTCCCCCCAACCCTCCCCACGCGGCGCCCCACGCCTGCCGAGGCCGACGCCCCCTGACCAACGTCCTTCCGACGCCCTGCTGGCCGGCCACAGCCCTGACCCCACCAGGTGGGCGATGCCAGGGGCGCGCGGTGGGCGGTGGGGGCGCTTCCCCGAGCGGCGGGCCCGGCAGCTGCAGCGGCAAATGCAGGTGAGGGGCCGGGACGACCCCCGGGTGCCTGCCCCCCCCCACCCCTGCCCGAGCACAGGGCCTGGGAGCAGCGAACAGCAGGCAGCCGCATGGGGGTGGGGCCGCATCGTCATCCCTAACCACTGGGTTCCCCTGCTGCACCCGAGGGGGGGGTGGGCTACCCGGCCTCCCCCTGCTCACCTCCTGACCCCTCTCCACCCAGGGACTCACTCTCACCCCCACCCCACCCCACCCCACCGAGGCTCCTGCCACCCTGTGTGCTGTGCTGAGAGCCAGAGTTGGGGAGTCAGGCATAGTTGTGGTCTCAGGCCCTGCCCTCCTGGGTGAGGAGCACAGGGAATGGTGGGTCAGTAGCCCCAGACGAGTGGACACTGTGGGCGAAGGGTAGCTGCCGCTAGGCAGGTGTGTGGTGCAGCCCCGTGGCCCGCGTGGGCCTGGGCTGGGAGGGGCTGTGCGGGCGGAGGGCGGCCACCGTGTGAGCCTGGCATGGCCCCGGGGCTGGGACTGGGGCACACAGGTCAGCGCCTGGCAGACAGGCAGGGCCGTGAGGATGTCCCTCATCCTGCGGGCAGGAGGGGCTGCTGAAGAGGCAGGAAGGAGAGGGAAGTTGTGAGGAGATCCGTGTTTTAAAGATGGCGCATGGTGGGGCAGGCCGGGACCCTGCCGGCCGGCGGGAGGTGCCCCGGCTTCTGGGAGGGGCGACAGGATGAGGCCTCCGAGACCTGCTGCCAGCAAAGCCAGCAACGCGGGTGGAAACTGTTCAACAGCCGCACCCTTAAGCCTCCGAGGACGGCCTACGGGCACCCCTCAAGGAGGAACCCCGAGCAAACCCACCATCACTGTCGGAGCAAGGACAGTCCTGGCAGCCACGTGGCGGGGCGCCCGGAGCTGCTGGTCGGAGCCGTGGGGTGGGTCACAGACGCGGGGCTGGGCTGGGCCGTGCGGAGGCTCCTGCGTCCTTTCCGGGACTTGGTCCTGGGGTGGGAGTGGCGACCGATGCCCACTCTGTGGACAGTTCTCCCTTTTTGGTTGGAGGCCAGAGAAGAGCGAATTGTTGAGCTGGAAATGGAGAATGCTGCTCTTCACCTGCGGCTGGCCCAGGTAGCGTTCCACGTCTCGTGGCTGAGCCGTGAGGCCCGGTGGGCAGACCTCAGTGGTCAGTCTCCCACGGCCCCTGCCCGCCCCATCTGTAGCCTGAGCTCCTGCTCTCACCACCCCCCGCCCCACCTCAGCCCCCATGTGAGCGGTGCTGGCTGAGCAAGGACGTCGGCGAGTTCTGTCACCAGGGAGCCTGGAGTGGGCTGTCCACGTGTGACCGCCTGGGCTCCTGTAGAGCCCCCGCTGGCCTGGCACTGTCTCTGAAGATGCCCAGCATGACCCCTCGTCCCCAGACCCGCGGAGCCCCTGTGCCTCTCAGGCTGCTCTTGCTGATGCTGGCAACCGCCCGCCCTCCTGGGCCTTCACAGACACCCCGCACTCCCTGATGCTGTCCCCCACGTGCAGCCTCCTTCGTGGCTGGTTCCTGCCCTCTGGGCGCAGCTGTGGCTGGGCGTGTCACTGATGTAGACTCTGTCCCCTGGGGAGAACCCCCCCACACACACAGGCGGGGTTGGAAGGCGGCATCCCCTGTTTTTCTCTACAACCTCAGCGCCTAGGGCTGGCGGGGACGAGATGGCGCGAGGGCTGCCCACAGAGGACACGCTCGCTCCTCTGCCTGCAGCAGGCGGCTCAGGTAGGTGCCGGAGTGGACCCTCTGCCACAGGGACGGATCTGTGGGTGACTCGCTCGGTGCTGTGTGAGGCCCGTGACCCCTGGGACCCAGTCTCAGACAGAGAGGGCCTTGATTCGGGGAGCAGAGCTGCTTGTGGGGGGCAGGGTGGGGACCGCAGGCCTTGCGGTGCGGCTGCTGCCTGCCCTGAGGCGGTGGAGCCGGCGCTGCTGTTGGAGTCAGCGGGCTGACCTGGGCTCTGCTCTCCCACTGACCGCACAGAGCACCCCGAAAGCACCTGTGAGTGTGCGGACAGAGGGGGCTGCGTGCTCCCCCGACGGTTCAGGGGAGGCCTGCGTGATGGCCTTGCAAATGCGGAGATCAAAGGAAGGACTGAAATGAAAATGTTCTAAATTAAAGAGCAGTTTGTGGTGGGTCGTCCGTCCTGGGGCGGAGTCTGCGGCGTGGATCACAGCTGCCTCCTGGTCTGAGGGGACCGAGCCAGCACCCCGGGAAGTCAGCACTCAGAGCAGCCTTCCCCCGCGCAGGGAGCGGCTTCCCCGGGACCACACGCAGACGCGGGAACCACGGGCGCTGGAGCTGAGCTGGGCTTGTTCCCTTCAGCATCGCGGGCGCGCGGCGGGCCCTGCTTGCGCTGGGGTTTACGCAGGTTGAGTTCACAGTACATGGATGTGCGTCCCAGCAGCTGCCGGTCTGCCCTGCTTTATAGACGTGTCTGTGGCCATCCCCAGTGACGCCGACGGCCGGTGATACTAACCGGGGCCTCTGCCGTTACAGCGGCTGCGCAGGGACCTGCAGGAACTCCAGGCCTCCTCTGCGGACCTTCTCAGGAGCTGCTGGGGCCAGCAGCAGAGCTGTCTCTCCCAGATCCTGGCGGCCGTGCAGAGCGTGCAGCCTTGTAAGGGGTCCCCCTCCCTCCCTGTGCGCCATCGTCCTGGGCCCAGCAGGAAGCAGGGCCCGCAGGCCTGGCGTTCAGGTGTCCACCCGTCGGTCCTCCCTGGTCCCTGCCGCTCACATGTCGTGTCCTCACATGTCAGCTTAGGACTTGGCTGCCCAGAAGTCAAGGCAGGGTTGTCCCTGCAGCCCGGGCTCCGTCCCCCTCCTCCGGGGTCTCCGTGGAAATCTCCGGTGTTGGGGCCCTGACCAGGTGGCTGCTGTGTGTTTGTTTCCTCCCCAGCAGTGCTGAGCCTGTGCCAGTTGTTGTCATGGGTCAGCGCACAGCAGCCCCTGCAGTGACCCTAACACAGCCACAGCCCTGGGCACCCGCTGCCCTGGTCTCTCTGAATGTCCTGCCCTTGAGGTGGGTGGCAGCCAGCGGGATTCCCTCCCAGGGACCTGTGGTGACGGGAGCACCCCGTCCCCCGCCCACCCCCCTCTAGCCTGGCGAGCCAGGGCCCTGCGCCTGGAGCAGTCCTTGCAGGAGCTGAGCGCGCACTTCCACCTCGAGAGGCAGAGGCGGCGGCAGCTGCACAACTGCCTGGTGGTGAGCGTGTGGCGCCTCCTGTTCCCGCAGGGACCCCGGGAGGGACAACGAGAGAGGGCAGCGAGGGGCAGGGGAGCCATGGAGCTGGCGCTTCCCTCCCAGGGCGGGAGCGCGAGGCAGTGGAGGGAGTGGGAGGCAGTGTGGGACCTTGTGAGGGGTCGGGGCGCTCGGGGGTCCGTAGGGATTTGTTCAGAAGCGGAGGTGGGGGTAGGAACCCCCCCGCACACACCTTCATCCGACACCTGCACGGGGAGGAGGCGGCTCAGGAGCAAGGGCTCTGCTGTCGCAGGAGCTGCAGGGGAACATCAGAGTCCACTGTCGGATCCGCCCCGGGCTGCCTGCGGCCGCCGAGCCTCACGGCCCCACGTTACACGGCAGGTAATCTGCTTCTGCACAGTGCACACGCGTGTGTGCACATGTGTGAGGGTACATGTGTGTGCACGTGCGCATGATGCATGTGTTTTATGGGGAAAACATAGAAGTGGCCGTGGAACCGCACGCCGCCTGTTTTCCCAGCCATGGTCCCGAAGCAGGGGGGCCGGGCTCTGGGTGACATGTTTTAACGCTGTTCTCCCCGTCAGCTCTGTGTCCGGAGACGTGGCCCACGCGGTGGACGATGTGAGTGGCGTTTCCTGACCAGTGAATTGGGAGGCGTTGTCCGTGGTGGCGCCACGTTCCCCAGATGTCCCCTCTGAGCTGCCTCCGAGACCGAGTGGCCATGCGTCCTCCCCTGCTCCATCCCACACAGGCTCAGCTGAGGAAGGTGGTTTTGTTTCTTGGTTTCCGTTGACCTCCTGTGGCCCCCTGCCCCGACCTGTGCACCTGTGCGTGTGTGGGCCTGCATGGCGTGTGGGCCTGTGTGGCATGCAGGCCTGGTGGCGTGCGGGCCTGTGCAAGGACAGTGCTTCACATGTGTTGTCCTCCAGCGCCATCAGTCAGAGCGCATGGACAGGCCCAAACTTGCGGCGCAAGAAAAGAAACAGTGCGAAGCCGTGAGGTTGTGTGAGCTCGCAGTGTTAGAGCGGAATCGGACACGTCGGGTAAATGAAGGCAGAGTTGACGTTTTATCAGCTCAGCCCGCAGCGCCAGCCCCGAGGTGGTGAGGAGGGCTGCACCCCGGGGAACAGAGAGGAGCTCGCAGGCCGGCTGGCTCTTTGGGTGTTGCCACCTATTGCCTAGGCCGCCAGGGCAGGAGGCGGCCTGGGTGTCAGGGCCTCTTCGATGAACACCACTATGAACTCTGATTTTGTTCGCTCTCTAACACACGTATTCCTTAGCTTATTGTGCCAAACGGGCCAGAAGTGGCAGTGACGGCCCTGAGGCCCGTGCCGTTGGGGTGCAGGGACCGTGTGGGGTCCGTGTTGTATCGGTCGCCCCAAGCCTCATCGTCTTTCCCACAGCTGCCGTCGCGTTGGCCTGGTGATGGCCACAGCCCATCGGCAGCAGCCCCTTCTACAGTGGCCCCGAGGGTGGGCTGCGGGTGGGCGCCCGGCAGCAGCCCCTTCTACAGTGGCCCCGAGGGTGGGCTGCGGGCGGGCACCCGCTCGTAGGCAAGCGAGGGACGCCGCTCTCGCTGGGTCCAGACCTGCCTTCACCAGCGTCTCTGGAAACGAGCACTTGAGGAATTGCTTGTGTTTGAGTGTTTTCCCTCCCGACCTCTGGTCTTCAGCACGAGGATTGCTGACTCAGGCGGAGGGGGACACCACTGTTCGCCGAGAATCGGCGTGAAAAGGAGCCCCATCGCCTTATCAGTCCCTCCTTTTGGCCAAAGGGCTCGGAAGTGCTCCTTCCCTGGGCCTGTGGGCGCCGGGCAGCGCTCAGTTTCCCCCAATGGGCTGGGGTCTGTGCCTGCGGCCTGGACAGCAGCTGCGGCTCCTCCTCATTCTCGCCGTCCTTGTCTGTTACTCCATTGGCCGGGCTCCTGTCCTCCAAACCCCACCGACGCTCCCAGCTCAGAAGTTTGCGCATTTTAACAATACTCATCGAGATAAGATGGAAGCCTTTGGGGCGTTCTGGGTTATGTTTTTAAAAATCAGCAGAATTCAAGCGGTTTCTTAATTTCACGGACTTGCTTGTCCAAGGGCCTCCAGCCATCAAATCTGCTGAGACAGCAAGCGCTCAGTGCGGGGACACCATCCCTCCTGCTCCCGCGCCTCGTTTCCGGGAGCCACAGCGCCTCTGTCTGTTGGGGAAGGGGACCCAGCGCCCGTCAGGGTGCAGTGCAAGTTCGCATCAAGTCCTCTGGGGAGTCGGCCTGTGAATAAAGCCCCGGAGAGTCTGGCCGCTGCTGGTCCTGGCGTCTTGAGAGTCGTTGGGGTTTTCATGGGACTCACGGCTGCTTGTCCACGACAGGTTTCTTCCTGGCGGCGCTGACCCGCCTGGGCCTCTGAGCCCCCCTGATCCTCAGGGTTATTGAGCTGTCGGTCTCATCGCCACTGAGTTTCTGGTGCAGCTCACACAGGGCCAAGGCGAGGCCAGACTCTCCATGACGGCGCTGGGCATAGACGAGAAGATTGGGCGGCTGAGGTGTTCAGCAATCCCAGTTCGCTGGATCCTTAACCCATAGCCTGTCCTTCAAGGCAGGTTCTCGGGGCCCAGAGCAAGGTCAGGACCACTGCATCCCCATGAGCACGTGGCGTCCACGGTGAGCACATGGCGTCCACGGTGAGAACCTGGCATCCACGGTGAGCACATGGCGTCCACGGTGAGAACCTGGCGTCCACGGTGAGAACCTGGCGTCCACGGTGAGAACCTGGCGTCCACGGTGGGCACGTGGCGTCCACGGTGGGCACGTGGCATCTATGGTGAACATGTGGCATCCATGGTGAGCATGTGGCATCCATGGTGAGCATGTGGCATCCATGGTGGGCATGTGGCATCCATGGTGGGCATGTGGCATTCATGGTGGGCATGTGGCATCCATGGTGGACACGTGGAGTCCATGGTGAGCATGTGGCATCCGTGGAGAGCATGTGGCGTCCGCGGAGCATGTGGTGTCGTGGAGGCAGGGCTGCGTCTATGAAAATAGATGTTACAATCGGTTGGCCCCTGCTTCTTCCATGGAAATGGCTCAGCCTGGCTGTGCTGCCCCCGAGGGAGGGTGTCATCGAAAGGAACCTGTTGAAGGCCCAAGCGGGGGGTCTCACCGTGAGATGAGGGCTGCATGGGGTCGTGAATGAGGAGGACCCGTAAGGCTGGCAGGAGGGTCCTTGAAGCTGTTGGCGAAGGTTAGGCTCTGCTCTGGGATCCTCTCCAAGGTCGTTTGCGTCCCGAGCTCCGTGGGTGGCGCTGAGCCCCGGGCTGAGGCCTCGTGAGCCTTTGCGGTTCCGTTTGTTTGTCTTCATGACTAAAGTGCAGGCGTCGGGAGACATCAGAGCCTTCGGGGGGTTTCTGTGCAGCTCGCCCGGGCGCTGGGGTTACACTTTGGCATGACTTCAGAGGAATTCCTGGAGACCAGGCAGCAGGAGGAGGAGGCCGGCCGCAGGGAGGGGCCAGTGGCTGCGGTCAGAGGAGCTCAGAGCCCGGAGCCTGGGCTCTGCCCTTCCCGCGAGGCTGCGCCGTCCGGGTGAGCGCTGGGCCTTCGCCCGTATCTGCTGCAGAGTTTGGGGTGACAGGACCCGGAGCCCCTCCCACACGACCCAACCAGCGATCAGACGATCAGACGATCAGACCCTCAGCCTTCTGGTGCCCAGGATGCTCCAGCCGAGAGAGCCACCCGGCCGGGCTGTTTCTTAACCCTTCCCTGTCCCGTTTCCCATGAAGTTGCATTTGGCTGTAGAATGGGAACCAGCTCAGAAGATGTTTTTCCTTTAAGGGAAGCTGAGCTGAGGCCGCGTTTCTGGCTGGACACGGCCTGTGCGTCCCTGCGCGCGGCTGTCGTGGGCAAAGTCACCTACAAACAAGCAGGAGCCCCGCCTCATGCTCCGTCCTCCGCCCCTGCGCTTGCTTCTGAGCCCGGGAGGGTCCGGTGTGTGTGTGCAGGCCGGGCTCCGGGCTCCCTCGCTGGCCCAGCACACCCTCCGAAGGGCCAAGGGTCAGTGTTGCCGCCTCCGAGGGCCATGCGGTCTCTGTCTCAGCCACTCAGCCGTGCAGTCGGGGAAAACGGGACACAGATGGCGAAGGAGCGGCGGGGCTGTGTCCCCGGGACTCTGTCCTCAGGGTCAGCTCGGGGTCACTGCTGCAGCCTGGCCAGGCCTCACCGCCTGTCACCCTTTCCCATTAGGAGACCGTCCTGGTGAGGTGCAGCCGACCTGGTCACCACTCCACTCATAAGACGTTTAACTTTGAAAGGTAAGTGCTTGCCAAGAGGCAGGTAGAGCCGCGTTGCACAGACGTGCGTGTGGCCTGAAGTCCGATACCCCGTCGTGTGGCCAGTTGGGAAGCAGCAGGGGACACACTTGTCAACACGCGGGGCTGGAGCCATCGGCGCCGAGGGCACAGGTGGAGGGGCCTCGGTCTGCACGGCGCCCCTGGTGCGAAGGCTGAAGTGGGACCTGGGCCCAGACAGAAAGCAGGAGCCGCGAGCCACAGGGGAGCAGGAGGCGGCGGGGCCCGGGGCCAGGGGACCCTGGAGAAGCGCCAGCGTGACCGGAAGGAACGAAACCTGTGCTCCATTCTCGAAGCATCCGTGTGTCGCATCAGGAATGGGCCTGGTTCTGTCCTGTCCATGTGGACCCGCCCGCTGCACAGCACAGGCCGGGCACCTCCCTCCGCGCCGGGATGCCCGTCCCCCTCCTGCACCCCGCGGCCACGGCACCCGTTTCCAGGTCTGCTCTCGCCCGCGTGTCTGCTTATTCCCGTGGCCGACGCGCCCTCGAGCCCCACACTGTTCTCCAAGGTTTTCCTTCCTTCTTGCTCCTTCGTTCTGTCGAATAAATTTTATAGTGAGATTGTCTAGTTCCCCCCAAACCCGATGGTCTATGAGACGGGGCGGGGACGCTTATGAACTAACCTTGGAAAAGCTAATGTCCCCGCGAGCCGCGCCTTCACTTCGCTGCGGTAACCTGCGCGCAGGGGCGTCCCGGCGCCTCGGGAGGAGGAGACCCTTCGTGCGGGTGCCGGTTCCGGCTCTGTCGGGCCTCGGGAGGGTCTGTGTCTTGTCGAACCTGCTTTGCTGACGATGCGTGAACGTCACAGATGTTTGCTCGTGAATCTGACAAACGGCCCCTCCTGGGCTCCGCTGTGGCGCCCCCTGCACCCGAGGCCTCAGCTGCTTCTCCTTCCCCAGCCGCCAGCCATGGCCGATGCCCATGGAACATTGGCAGGAGGCAGGATCTGTCCCTTTCCGCGCTGGCTGGGGAGACACAGGGCTTCTTCTTAGGATGCTTACGAAGCCCGAAACGCTCGGTGCTCAGGTGGAGGCCTGAGGGACAGCGGGCTCACAGGTGAGGCCTGGGGGACAGCCGGGCGCATGGCTTGTGTTAGGATTTTGGAAAACTGACGGGTAAATAAACTTGTTAGAGACGGAGAGACACAGACATTGACCTTGGGGACGATGCTGAGGAATTGCTGCCGGGGGTGAGAGAAGCCAGCGCTGACCTGGCAGAGCCCTGCAGTGACCGCACAGGGAGGCCGGAAACTGAAACTTCATTAACAGGAGCTGACGGCCGGCGGTCACCTCCAGGGCGGTCACCTTCTTCCCTGACAAGGTCCGTCTTGACCGTGACAGCCCGTGGGCCTGGAAGGGGCAGTGACTTTCCTCTCCCCGGACCCCAGGGCATGGCTTAGACCTCAGCGGGTTGTGCTAAGAGCCCTGCACCCACCTGAGGAGAAAGACGGGCGTGTCTGTCATTTGCTTGTTATCCATTCAGAGGCCCCTCCCCCCTCCCTGCGCTCCCCCTCTTCTCATCTATCGCCCGGGCCGTCCCGTGACCCGCGCACGTGTCTTCTCCTGTGACTGACGTGTGAAACCAGGGGCCACGCCGCCCTTCTCGGGAGCATCACCTCCACCCATGGCGCTGCCGCTCGGCATGTGCTGGCAGTTTCGGCTCAAACTCAACGGTTCTTCACAGGTTTGAGGTCTCCTACGTCGGCACCGCTGACTTCAGCGCGTGACAGCGGTGACGGCCACTCTCCTTCAGAGAGGCGGACGGACGGTGACTTTGAATGCACTGAGGTGGGCGCTGCGGCCGCCACGGTGGGTTCCGGTTGAGTCGCCCGCGGGAGCCCAGGCACCCTGGGCCGCTCGCTGTCCCTTCTGCTTTCATATGTGATGGACTTGGGGGTGGACGGCGAAAAGATCACCGAGCAGCCCACCCTCACCCTCGCTCACTCGCTCTGCGTGGCCTCCCAGGGGTGCGGAGCAAGCAGCCCGTGTCGGCCCGGAGTGCGACGCCACGCGCTGCTCCCACGGCAGGACCAGGCTGGCTGCAGCTAAACAGAAACGCGTGTCCAGGAAACAAGTCTGAAACGGAAGCACCTTCGTTCGATCCCACGCACAGAACCGCATGCTGGCTTTGCACGGTTGGTCTTCCGCCTACACCTGCCGTCCGGTCGCCTCCATCCCGACGGGCGCGGCTGCGGGAGCCCCTGCCTCCTCGCGCTCACGCCGTCTGGCCACACGGCCCGTCGGAGCGGGCGCGGGTCCCGCTGTGCGGCTGGCGTCCGTGCGCTGACCCGGCTGGGAAGACAACACGGCGAAGAGCTTGGATGGGAAATTGAATGATGCTCACCGGACGCCCGAGAGGACATCGCTCACCGGACGCCCGAGAGGACGGTGCTGACGCGTCGTCGTCGGACTGCCTTCTGGGAGCTGTGAGGCCGCAGTGACGTGGCTTCCTTTCCGCTTTCTCGCTGCTGCTGCTTTGCAGACGTTTATCACTTTGCTTCAGCTTCTTGCATTTTTAAAGCCAAGGAAATGACTCTCCGCTTTGCCTTACCCTCTGCTGCCCTGAAAAGTGATAAAAATCAATCTTTTATTTTAAAATATATTTTTATTGATTTCAGAGAGGAAGGGAGAGGGAGAGAGAGAGAGAGAGAACCATCCATGTTGAGAGAGAATCATGGACCGGCTGCCTCCTGCACGCCCCCCACCGGGGATTGAACTCACCACCCGGGCCTGTGCCCTGACCAGGAACCGGTCCAAGGCCTCCTGCTTCATGGGTCAGTGATAACCACCAGCCACACTGGCTGGGCCACAATCTGTTACTGATGAGTCTGGATGGCGTCTGGGTGTGGGGGGCGCACAGGGGGTTTTCCCAGTTGGGGTGCTGGGCACCAGAGTCCCTCTCCCCTAACGGTGCCCCATTTTGCGTTGCTCCTTAGGGTCTACGGCCCAGCGGAGGGCCAGGCCGAGGTGTTTGCAGACGTGCGCCCCCTGCTCACGTCTCTGCTGGACGGGTGAGTCGGCACAGCTCCGTGCAAACGCTGGTGGATGGCTTGGGTGCCCGTGACTGCTGTGGGGTCAGGTCACAGGGCGCGTGTCTGCACGTCACCCTCTCGCCACCCGCTGCCACTCCAAGGCTCTGCTTCAGGGGGTCCTGAGTCTGACACCCATTGGGGCGCATCCTCCACTACAACTCGGGAGACCGCTTTCTTTTTTTCACTATATTTTTATTGATTTAGACAGGAAGAGAGAGGGAGAGATGGAAACATCCGTGATGAGAGAGAATCACTGATCAGCTGCCTCGTGCACGCCCCCTACTGGGGAGCGAGCCCTCAACCTGGCCTGTGCCCTGACCAGGATCGAACCCGGGACCCTTCGGTCTGCAGGCCGACGCTCTACCCACTGAGCAACCCCAGCCGGGGCGAGAGGCTGGGAGAGCCTTTCTTTAGTGAACAGATTCCAGAACCAGCAAAGGCAGGCGGTTAACGGGACCTTCGCCGGAGCTGCCTGTACGAATACGAGGCTGACGGCTGCGTCCTGAGCACCTGGCCTCGGGGATGCCTGGTGGTTTGAATGACCCTTTAAAACAGGGGTCCTCAAACTTTTTAAACAGGGGCCAGTGCACTGTCCCTCAGACCGCTGGAGGGCGGACTATGGTTTAAAAAAAAAAACAACTATGAACAAATTCCTAGCACACTGCACATATCTTATTTTGAAGTAAAAAAACAAGGCGGCAAAAACACCTGGTGGGCCGGATCAGTGTCCTCGGAGGCCGCATGTGGCCCGCGGGCCGCAGTTTGAGGATCCCTGGAAAAGCTTGTGTACGCCCGGCCGTACAGCTCAGGGGCTGAGCGTCGACCCATGAACCAGGAGGCCACAGTTTGATTCCCGGTCGGGGCACAGGCTCAGGTTGCCCGCTCCAACCAGTGGGGGGTGTGCAGGAGGCAGCCGATCCATGATTCTCTCTCATCCTTGATGTTTCTCTCTCTCTCCCTCGCCCTTCCTCCCTCTCTGAAATCAATAAAAATATTTTTCAAACATAAAAGAGCTTGTGTGCCTGGTCGGGTCCTCCCCAGACAGACACGCAAACGCGCCAGGGAGGGCGCGGGACATGCAGTGCGTGCAGTGTGGCCTCTCACCGTCCCAGGTGACGCCAAGGACAGGCCTTGACGGTCGGCACCAGGGCCCCTCAGCTGCGCCTGCTCAGCCAAGAACACATCAAGTGTTCTCTCAAATGTTTGGGTCATCCTGTTGGCATTGGGGCTCGTCACCCCACTGGCAGGAAGTGTGGGTCGCCAGGATTCCTCATCTTCTGTGAAGTGAGCGTCGGGGGACAGCCCACCTGCACGGAGGGGACATGGCCCTCTGGGCTCACGCGTCCCTGGGGGGAGCAGAGGGTAGGCAGAGGCTGGTGCGACGCACTGGGTGTGTTTTTAGATCCTCACAGGAAGTCGTGCAAGCTCCCTCCCCTCCCCTGATTGTGTCTAAATTCCCACCCACGTATGTTTTCCATTGATTTTTAGAGCCTGAGAGGGCGGGGGCAGGTGGAGAGACACATGGACTGGCTGCCCCTGCAGGGGCATGGCCAGGCCTGGGAGGAGCCTGCAGCCCAGCACATGCCCTGGACCAGGAGCCACACCCTCCCCTTCCAGGTGGCGGCCGGTGCTCGGACCGCTGAGCACCCGCCAGGGCACAGGCAGCCTGGTTTGAGGAGATGAGCTCCCACAGGCAACCCCCTGCCACCCCGGGAGCTGGAGTGAGTGGACTTGGGGGTGGGACTCTGTGGGAGCTGTGAGCTGGGGTCAGGGACCAGCCTGGGTCCCGCGAGGGGACACGTGTGCGCCTGGTGTGGCTCAGTCCCTGATGCACAACCAGGTCGACATGGGACTCCTTAGCAAACCGGGCTGCAGGTGCAGGAGGGGCTGTGAGCATGGCCGTCAGAGGCGGTGCCCGCTGAGCCCCATTCACTTGCAGGTACAACGTCTGCATCATGGCCTACGGCCAGACCGGGAGCGGGAAGACCTACACCATGCTGGGCCCGCAGCCCCCGGGGGGCGCTGCGCAGGGCGATGCGGGCCTCATCCCCAGGGCCGCCCGGGAGCTCTTCAGGTACCTCGGCCCGGGGAGGAGTCGGCCTGTGCTGGAGGCCCTGCACGCGGCTTCAGGCACCCGGGGGGTGGCTTCGGGCGAGGCCGGGGCTGCCTGGGCGAGGCCTGTTCGCAGGGTCGGCTGCGCTGGGGGGTCGGCGCACCCGGTCGGCTCGCTGGGTTCTCACTCTGAGACCTCGCTGTCCCTGGGGCGCCCCAGCACCCCGACGCTGAGGATCGAGAAATGCAGACTCTTTGTAGACAGGCTTTTAACCAGAGAATTCAGCTCACGTTTCCTTCCATCGCAGCCATCGTGGCGTTTCCAGCTGCTCATCATCAGAGGGCGTCATGGGGGGGGGGGGCGGCGTGTCCCTCAGGTGCAGACGCGTCCTGGTCACTGGGCTAGAGGCCGAAGCTCGGCCTCTCGTGGGCACCAAGCGCAGGAGCTGGAATCAGATCGTCACAGGGACCGGAGGGGGGGGGGGGCGGCTGGGTCGCTGTCCTTGGCGCCTGGGGTTTCTCTGGGGACTCAGTGTCCCTATCTGTACATTTGTACCCCAGCCAGAGCGAGGAGCTCGTTGTTGTTGGAGCCGGGAGGTCCTGGCGCCGTGGCAGGCGCTTCTGGCAATGAGCCGAGAGTTCGGGTCTGGCTTCCCAGTAACAGAGCAGAGTTTCCGCGAAGAAGTCGCGTGGCCAGCCGGCGCTGACCGCCCGCTGTCTGCTGCCCTCAGGTCCCAGAGCTGGGGTGGGACCAGTCAGGGCCGCCTCCTCACATCCTCGTCTGTGGCTCGGAACCCAGGTGACTGGTGGCTCACTAGCTGGGTGGATGTGACGCAGAACAAAAGCTTCCTCCCAAGGCCGTTCCTTACCCTGCGACGTAAAGCTGACCCTCTCCCGGCCGGCACTGCTCAGTGGCTGAGCCTCGACCTAGGAACCAGGAGATCAGGGCACAGGCCCGGGTTGCAGGCTCGATCCCCAGTGTGGGGCGTGCAGGAGGCAGGCGATCAGTGGTTCTCTCTCATCATTGATGCTTCTCTCTCCCTCTCCCTTCCTCTCTGACATCAGTCACAGTATATTTTAAAAAGAAATAAGGCTGCCCTGACCGGTTTGGCTCAGTGGATGGAGCGTTGGCCTGGGGACTGAAAGGTCCCAGGTTCGATTCCAGTCGAGGGCATGTGCCTGGGTTGCGGGCACATCCCCAGTACGGGGTGTGCAGGAGGCAGCTGATTGATGTTTCTCTCCCATCAATGTTTCTAACTTCTCTGTCCCTCTCCCTTCCTCTCTGTAAAAAATCAATAAAATATTTTAAAAAAAGAAAGAAAGAAAGAAGGCTGACTGTCTCCAGCGTGGCCCGAGGGTGACCCGGCCTGGGCTCACAGGCACACGGGCTTCTGGGAGTGGGAGCGCGTCCCCTTGGGCCACCTCTGAGCACCGTCTTTGAGGGGCTTTCTACGTCCCCTGATGGTTCATATCCTGTGTCACGTGTCTCCCGCCCCTGCCCCACCAGGCTTATGTCAGAAGATCCCTCAGAGCGACCCAGGGTCGAGGTCTCCATCATGGAAGTTTACAACAACGACATTTTCGACCTTCTGGCCAAAGACGGCTGCACAGCGACGTCCGGGCTCAGGCGCGAGGTGCTGACTACCAGGGAGGGGAGGACGGCGGTGTCCCCGCTGACCTGCCTGTGAGTACCTCGGGGCGCCCGCGTGTGGGCTCCTGGGGGGCGACCTCCCCACGACCGCGTGTCACTGAGTCAGCCCTCTTGTCCATGAATGTTCGCTGTGACTTCATGCTTAGTACACGCTGCACATGTCAGTGTGCCGTAGTACTACCTTTTAAAATCGCCAAATAGCCCGGCCCCCGTGGCTCAGCGTCAACCTAGGAACCAGGAGGTCAGGGTTCGATTCCCGGTCTGGGCACAGGCCCGGGTGGCAGGCTCCATCCCCAGCGCGGGGCGTGCAGGAGGCAGCTGGTCCTTGATTCTCTCATCATGGATGTTTCTCTCTCTCTCTCTCCCTCTCCCTTCCTCTCTCAAATCAGTAAAAATATATTTAAAATAAAATAAAATAAACTGTGAGCCCTGAGTGCAGCAGAGGGGAGAGCGCTGGGTGCGGAAGGAGGCCCTGGACCGAGGGGGCGGCTCATGTGGGGAGAGCCGGTGGACAGAGTTCACAGAAGCGATGCGTCTGCTTTCTAAGGCTCGTCTGGTGTGAGGTCGCCCTGTCGCCCCGCAGGTCTGTCGGGAGCGCAGGGGAGCTGATGGAGCTCGTGGGGGCCGGCCTGCAGCTGCGGGCCACGCGCGCCACCTCCGTGCACGCCGATTCTTCTCGCTCCCACCTGGTCGTCACGGTGACTCTGACTGCAGCCGCCTCCGGGGACGGCACCTGTAAGTGGCCTTTCGGGCCTGGTCAGCTTGCACGCGACTTCGGTCACGTAGGCGCCCACAGGCCTGAGGCCTCACAGGCTCCTGAGGGCGGGAACGGCAGCCGCGTCCTCAGAGGGTCTGGGGTCCAACCCCAGAGGCCACTGGGCTCCGGGGCCGAGGAGGAGGGGACACTGGGTGGGAGGGAGGACACCGCTTGGTTCAGGAAGACTCAGCGCGGGAGGGAAGGAGGCAGGGCCCGTGGGTGTCCAGGCACATGGTGCTTCCCGTGAATGAAGCTCCAAACGCGATTTCAGTTTAGAAGGTGACAGGCGGTTCTGTCAGGAAAGGGACGTGCAGCTGGCAGGTCCGAGGTCTTCTCCCACCGCAGAGCCCCACGCGGTGCCCACAGCTCAGCCGCTGGCACCACCGGCCTGGGCAGTAGCCCGATCTGGCCCTGGTTGGTGTGGCTCTGTGGATAAAGCATCGGCCCAAGGACGAAAGGGTCCTGGGTTCGATTCTAGTCAAGGGCACGCATCTCTGTTGCAGGCTGGATCCCGGCCCAGGTTGGTGCGTGCGGGAGGCGACCAGTCGATGTGTCTCTCACATCGATGTCTCTCTCTCTCCCCCTCCTTCCCACTGTCTCTAAAAACCAGTGGGAGGATGTCCTCAGGTGAGGATTAGCCACAAAAATAAAAGGAGAAGCAGCCGCCTGGTCTTGGGCTGACACCTGACGGGACTTCTCACTCGGGTCACAGCCACGAGGCCCCCTGGTGGCGGGCGAGGCGGGCGCGGTGCAGGCCACGGGATGGTCAGCGCCCGCCAGCCCAGAACTGCCGGGAGCACAGGCCGGCCTCGCCCCACGGTCTGCGGGGGTGCGGCTCCCGCTGTGGGGAGCCCTGACCATCGAGCCCGAGCCAGTGTCCGCATGGAGCTCGCCACGGGCGATGGCGCCACGTGGTTCCCACGTTCCGTGAGACCCTGTGCTTCCCCCTGTGCTTCTGCGCGGTCTCTGGTCTGCGGTGACCGCGCTCGTCAGGCGTCTAAGCTTCGAAGGCCGACTGTTCGGAAGCAGCGGACGGAACTGCCACCTCCAGGGGAGGCTGGGCGGCCTGTGGGCTGGCGCCCGTGAGGCGTCGCTGGGTTCTGAGTGGGTTTAGCTCCTAAGAAGCCCCGGTCAGTGTTCGCGGGACCAGCTTCCCGCAGTGGGAGCGGTGCTCCCTCCCGGGCAGCCTCAGCGTCACTCGTCCGCGTGGAGGGGAGGTCATGCGGCCCGTCCGCCTCTGTCCCTTTGGGGTGGCATCCAGGGCGCAGACGGAAGGTGAGGGAAACTGCTGGAACACCTGTGCCACTGTCCTTGCAGCTGAGCCGCGGTCCAGCCCGTCACTGCCCCAGGCGCACGGCTGCCCCTCGCCGTCCCCGCCAGCAACGGGGAGGAGGCCGCCTGCTCCCCGCAGAGTCTCATCCGGGTCCCCGGGGGCCCAGCCCGCGGAGCAGGTGCGCGCCAGGCTGCAGCTGGTGGACCTGGCGGGCAGCGAGTGTGCAGGTGAGTGACCGGCCGTCTGTGTGGTGGGCAAGCGTCCCCCTGGGGTCCTGTCCGAGGGGTCCTGAGCAGCCACCGCGGGTCCCCAGCATGGGGTCCCCTCCAAGGTGACCTTGAAATCCTTGACCCCTGCAACCACCTGGGGCCAGTCCAGGAGCGAAGGGCTTGTCCTCCGTGAGAGCGCCCCCTGTTGGTGGCCTGTAGGTTGTCGCGAGGTCTCCCTGGCCTGTGCCCCCCAGGAGGGACTCCCAGTGCCTCTTGCCCGGAGCCCTCATTTGCTTTCCTGGTTCACGCCTCCGTGTCTGACGGTCCCAGGGGCGTCAGGAGCGAGGGGACCAGCCCTGAGGGAGGTGTCCTTCATCAACCGGAGCCTGGCGGCCCTGGCGGACATCCTGGGGGCCCTGGCGGCGCGCCAAGGCCACATCCCCTACCGCAACAGCAAGCTCACCCACCTGCTGCAGGACGCCCTGGGTAACTAGGGACCCCCTGGCTCTCGGGTCCGCGTCCTTCCTCGCTGCTCCCAGCACTGCGTGCCCACCCCACTCCGCACTCTGCTGTCTGGGGGGGTCTGTGTGGCACACACACGTCCGGCTCCTTCCAGGGGACTCAGGGCGGGGGCACAGGGCTCAGACATGGGGGGGAGGGCCCTGATCTGAGCTGCAGCTCATCCTAGTCGGTGGGGAGCAGGTTCCCAGGGTTACACTTTATGGCCTAAGGACCCCCTGGGGCTTTGATTCCCCAGGGCCAGTGCCCCCATAAGGAGTGGGGGGCCTGGGGAGCCGTTGATTCCCCAGGGCCAGTGCCCCCATAAGGAGTGGGGGGCCTGGGGAGCCGTCCTCTCTCACAGCGGAGGCGCTTCCCTCCTGGTCCCTCAGCTCCTCCTTCCCTGAACCCCCCCTCCCCTCTGCCACCCCACACTGCTCGCCCCTTGTTGTCCTTAAGCCAAAGGGGGCAGCAGAGGAGCCCTCACATGGCCGTGCCCTCGCCAGGGGCCCCTCAGGCCTGGTGTCAGGTCTCAGACCCAGGGCCTGGAGGGAAGACACTGTGGCTCCTGCCCCCCCCCAGGCCGCCCCCACAGGCTGCCTCCCCGCCAGGGCCTCTCTTCTCTCAAGGGCCTTCGTGCTTCTCTCCTGAAAGGAGGCGACGCCAAGCTGCTGGTGATCGTCTGCGTGTCCCCGAGGCAGGAGCACGTGGCCGAGACGCTGCAGAGCCTGGGCTTTGGGGTCCGCGCGCGGCAGGTGCAGCGACAGGGCGGGCGGGGCCGCCCGGCCCCCAGGGGCCCCCCTCCCCTGTGTCCTGCCACCACTGCACCTGTCATGTTCACGCCCTGAAATGAACTCTTTACATCAGACATGACGGCCCTGGTTTTCTCCAAGGTAACGGCCACTAACACCGACAGGAGCCCACGCACCAGCCAGGCCACGCATCCACGGCAGCGGGAGCCCCTGGGGGGCGGGTCCTTGGGGCAGTGGGGAGCAGAGCGATGCAGTGGGGGGGGCAGGGAGGTTCACGCGGGTCCCCAAGCCAGCTTCTCACACTGACCGGGCCAAGCTCCTGGGTTTGAGCTCAGGGTCCGGAACATGACCTGGGCTCCATGTCCAGGTGGCTCTGTGTCCCTGACAAACTCCACGGCCCCCCTAGCTCCGTGTCCTCTCCACAGCGTGGCCCTAGCAGGCAGAGGGGCTGGCGGCCTCCGGGGTCACTGCCCCCGTCGGGCGGGACGAGGGGCCTCTCTCTCCAAGTCCCCGGGCCCCTGTGGGTACACATGGCCACTGGGCTGGGCCTGTCTGCCCCCCATTCTGGATGAGGCCCATCCGCCATCAGCCGCTCTCGACCCTCACCCCTGGGTGGTGGGCACAGCGAGCACTTTTCTGGAGAAGTGTGTCCTGTCCCCAGAGTCTACCTGTAAGAGCCTGCCAGGCTGGGTGACCCAGGTGCACTCTGGGCCGTGGGCCTGTGGCTGGGGCCCTGGGAGTATCCTAGGGGACCCCCCACACACAACCAGGTTGCGCTGGCAGCTCCTGCCAAACCAAACTGCCCTGGCTCCCCGTTAAGTCCCACGCCAGCAGGTCAGCAGCCACAGCAGCGCCCGGAGCCCAGCCCCAGCCCCAGGCCCCAGCAAGCCCTGCTGGCTGGCCCGGGAGTGGGTGCTGACCAAGCCCTCGGGTTCCTGAAGTCTAGATCCCCGAGCTTGACCTCTGACCTCTGTCCAAACCTGGCCAGCCAGGCTGGGGGCTCTGGGGTGGGGGTCATTTCTGCCTACATCTTCCTGGCCACCACCTGCTTCTTGGAAGTCCAGAGGGACCTGGGAGGCCTTCCTTCCAGCCACACCGACACATGTGAGGGAGAGCATGGGCCTTGCCATGTGCACCCCCAGCCGGGGGCCATGTCCCTTCCCCCAGCCATGTGCACCCCCGGCCGGGGGCCACGCCCCTTCCCCAGCCTCGTCACCCCTCCTCGGGGGCAGGGAGCCAGCCCGGACCTGCCCTCACACACCACCTGTTCCCCAGTTCAGACCCAGTTTTCTGAGATACATTTTGCCTACGAGACCTTTTGACACAAAAGGAAAAGATATTCTTTCTTTTATGTATTCATTTTTAATTTTTTTAAAAAATGTATTTTTATTGATTTCAGAGAGGAAGGGGGAGGGAGAGAGAGAGAGAAACGCCAATGATGAGAGAATCATGGACCGGCTGCCTCTTGCACGCCCCCCACTGGGCACTGAGCCCACATCCCTGCGTGTGCCCTGACCAGGAATCCAACGGTGACTCCTGGTTCATAGGTCAGTGCTCAACCACTGAACCACACTGGCCGGGCCAGGTTCTCTGATTTTTCCAAGGAGCCTCTGCCCTCCCAAGGGGTGGGCCGCCCCCTCTACCCCCCTCACTGCGAGCTGGGCTGGCCCTCCTGGGAGGGTTAGGGACAGGGCAAGGCCCCACTCTCCGACAACCAGAGATTACCCAGCGGTGAAGGGACATAATTTCCGTGTCCACCCACAGGCCAGCGGAAGGACAGAAATAGGATCCCAGTGGCTCCTCAGGGCCTGCCCTGCCCTGCTCCTCAGTCGGCGGGCACGGGCGCTGGTCCCCACCTCCTGTGGCCCTTGGCGCTGGCACCTTAACTAGGGGGTTGGATTAGGAGTGAGGGGGAGCTCAGTCTGCACATGAGGTCCGACCTGCACCCACAGAGGCGGGTCAGAAACCACACAGCCCTGAGCTGCCAGGCGGCCCCCCCCTCCCCCCACATCCAGCCCCACCCACCTGCATGCCCAGGCCCAGCCACAAGCGCCCTCTTGTGGCAGCGGGGGAAGCGCAGGCAGTGGGCCCTGGTGCAGGCTTCCCTGGCTGCTTGGAGGAGGGGGGAGGGGACTCCCCATGGGGGTGCACGTGCGTGTGCATGAGTTTGTGTGTGTGTGTGTGTGTGTGGGGTGGATGCAGGCCCTGACCTGGCTGCCCAGGCCCCTCACCCTCCTGCTCTTGGCCACAGGCCTGTGCCCTCAGTGGCCCTGGGACAGAGACAGCCCCACTGGACCTTGCGCCTCTTCAGCACCGGGCACTGCCTGGCAGACAGGAAGCCCACACCACCACTGTGACCGGCTCCGCACGGTTGAGGATCTACCCGAGCCAGCACTGACCTGCCGGGTGACAGCTGCTTAATGAGGGAGACTGGGCGGGGGGCTCCCCACAGCCGTGCGGGCCACTCAGACCCAGGCGAAGGTGGTTTCTTACATGTGTTTATTGACTTCAGAGAGAGGAGGGAGGGGAGAGAGAAACAGCCATCGGCTGCCTCTTACAGTGCCCCCCATCCCTCCATGGAGCCTGTAGCCAGGCATGCGCCTTGACTGCTGGTGTAAGGGACAAAGCACAACTGAGCTCGAAGCTGGACGGATGTGAGCTCCGCAGGGTGCGGGCTGGTCGTCTCCCCGAGTCCTCTGTCCTCGCAGCGTCCAGGGTGCTTGCTCCGGTGAAGCCTCAGTGGGTGGTTTACACGGGGTGTGGCCCTGCCGCCTGGCCCCGCCGATCGCCCGGCCCCTTCCACTCTGCCCAGGCCAGCCTGGTGCCCGCACACGTGTTATTTGGGCCTTTACTACATCTGCCTGGCATGTCCTCACGTGTCCTTTCTCTGCACGAACTGAGGCCCGGGCCCTGGCATGTGAGCCTCGCTGCACCGCCCCTCCCCGGCCCAGGCCGGACCCGCCCTCCATCTCCCAGAGCGTGAGTGTGGACACGGCCCTGAGCTGGACACAGTCCTGAGTGTGGACACGGCCCTGAGCTGGACACAGTCCTGAGGGCGGACACGGCCCTGAGCTGGACACAGTCCTGAGTGTGGACACGGCCCTGAGTGCAGACATGGCCCTGAGGGCGGACACAGCCCTGCGGCCTCAGCAGGAGCAGAGCATGTGGGGACGGCTCACAGCAACCTGTCCACACCCAGCAGCAGAGCACAGGTCCGCTTACCTGACAGCCCCGGGGTGTGGGTGCAGGTGCTGGGCCTGGGGGAGCCCAGGAGCCACAGGAGAGTCAGGGCCGCGGCCCCCAGTGGGAGGAGCCGGCGTCCTCAGGCACCGCTGTGCGCCCTCCTCCGGGCTGAGCCCTGCGGGACCAGGGGCCACACGCCGTGGGCTGGGCCCTTGCGCCGCGGGGGGACAGGAGCATCCCCCGGCGGTCGGGGGACGGAGCTGGGCCAGGCCCGCAGCAGCTGCGCGGAGGGGTCCGGGGGACCTGGCGGGGCCTCGCTGACCTCCACGCGGGTCAGTGGAGGGAACCTGGGTCTCTCCCGGGTCCGTGGTCCGAGCGGAGGACTGACTGCTCTCAGGTCCAGCGCTGACCGCCAGGGCGCCACAGGCGGTGCCCGAGGCCTCGGCGGCCCCGCGGGTGGACGCTCCGAGGTGGGGGTCCGAGGCCGGCGGACTGGGCGGAGCCTCACCCCATGGACCGAGCTGGCCTTGTGGGCGGAGCCTCCACGCGTGAGGGCCCCACGGGGCCAGTGGGTGCTGCAGGGCGGAGGGAGCCTCCTGGGGTCACACCACGACCTCCTCCAGGCGCGGGTCCCCCCTGAGGTCCAGGCAGAGGCCGGCCGTGGACCCGCGGGGACGACGGCGCGGGGCGGGCACGGGCCTCGGGGCAGCGCGCGGGGCGGGGCGCGGGTCCTCCGGGCCGTGTGGGTCCGCGTGGGCGTGGGCGTGGGCGTGGGCGTGGCGGGAGGCCGCCCCCGGGACCTGCGGGGGACCCCAGGCGAGTCCTGCTCAGTGCCCGCTCTGTCCCCTCCCAATGCCGTTCCTCCCCCCACCCCGTGGCCCCTGACCCTCGACTCCCACCGGGTCCTGCACCTACAACGGTCCCAGGGCAGCGTGAGTGGCACGGGCCTCCCACTTCTGTCGGGGACCCTCTCGGGAGGGAGGCTCACACTCGGGGAGCCGGTGTCTCCGTGGGGGGCCGGACCCTCCCCAAGGCTGACCACCCGGCTCGGAGGGGCTGGTTTCCTCGCTTCTGTTTTAACCAGTTGGACCGGGATCACTGCTCCAGGTTCGGGAGTTTAGGGATGAGGTTCGGGAGCATCTCTGGGGTCAGCAGCAGCCCCTCGGTGGGAGGACCATCCAGGGCCCGTCTGGCCGACCTGCTCTCAACCACGGGCCCTGGACGGGGCCACCTGCTCAGTGCAGGGAGGTCTGACCGCAGAGAGCTGCAGGGGAGCCCAGCCACGCGGGCAGGGAACCTGCCCCCCGACCCCCGCCCACCCCCCACCCCCGCCCGGCTCGGGCTCCAGGTCTCTGCCCAGGACCCGCCTATGGGCCTAGGGCAGTGGCTCTCAGCCTCCTGGCCCTTTAATACAGCTCCTCATGTGGTGACCACCCAACCATGACATTATTTCCGTTGCTCCTTCATCACTGTCATGTTGCTACTGTTATGAACCGTCATGTAAATATCTGATGTGCAGGATGGTCTTAGGGGACCCCTGGGAAAGGGTCGTTCCACCGCCAAAGGGGTCGCGACCCACAGGTTGAGAACTGCTGGCCTAGGGGGTCACTGGGCCCCATGGGGTGGGGCAGAAGCTGGGCCACGGGGGTGGGGCATACCTGGTGTAGGGCCTCGGTGCTCCAGCCCCGCATGCTGACCAGTGTGACCCGTACCACCGCCTGGGGGCCAGAGGCTGCGAGGAAGGGAGGGGCATGAGCAGGCGGACAACTCTGGCCCCCGTGGACGGCTGCCCCAAACCTCCCATCCAGGTGGCCCTAGGAGCCTGGTGATCCTGCCCCAGGCAGCCCTGGGTGATGCTGGGTGACCCTGGGGGCCTGGTGATCCTGGAGGGCAGGCCTAGAGGTTGGTCCCTGCAGTCGCCACTAAAGGAGGGTGTGGCCAGCAGGCTTCCTGCGGGCTGAGGCCTCTGCCACCACCACCCGCCACCCCGCAGGCCCCTCCTGTCTCAGCCCCCACACCTCGGTCCTGCCTCTGCGCAGTGACACTGCTCGGGGCCCCAGGTCCTGAGTGTCCCCCTTAGGGCAGCCTCCACTGTCACCTGCTGTGTCTCCGCTGCTCGGGCTGAGGCTGGAGCCGCAGGATGCCCCCTCCCCGGAGGGCTCGTCCACGGACATCTCCCCAGGGTCCACGCCGGACACGTGGGAGCTGCCGTGGCTGTCGGCCGAGAGCAGTGAGAGGTGGCGGGGGAGCCTCTGGCCGCTGCCCCTGCTGTCCCCGCTGTCCCGGCGGCCCTCAGGGCACAGGTCCAGCTCCAGCGTGTCGCTGATGTACACCTCCCGGTAACACTTCTCCTCTGCAGAGAGGGGGGGAGGGAACCAACGTGAGAGCTGGGGACAGAGGTGCCACCCCGTCTGATGGAGGCCCCGGGACACAGTGCGTGGGGGGAGGATTGCTGGGATGGGGGCTCTGCCTGTCCATCGTGACAGCCGGGGCCACTGCTGGGATGTGTCACCATGACTGGTAAACCCACACATGCAAACACACACACACATTCACGCCTGGGGTGCTCGCATCATGTCTGTGAGGGACTGCTGAACAGCTACACACACAAGCAGGAGTGCACATGCATGCATACACACGCACACACACATGCAGTCGCACCCTTCAGCCCCCCTCCCCCTTGCACTGGGCTCCCCACAGGAGGTGGGACCAGTGGACCACCAGGTGACAAGATCCTCCTAGGAGGATGCCAGCCAGGAGGTCAGGCCAGGCCCGAGGCCAGGAGATGACAGGGCCCGGGCTCTGGATGGAGGTGGGGGGAGTGCAGGGGGTGGGGGAGGGCGGCGCCCACCTTGTGCCTCCTCCAGCCGCAGCTGGGCCAGCGCAGGCCGCAGGGCCAGGTGCAGCTGGTGGCTGGCGCGGAGCAGGCGCAGCAGGTGGCGGGAGCGCAGGGCGCAGCCCGTGTAGAACTCCAGCTTGCGGGCCGCTGGCCGCCCGTCCGGCCGGATCTTGAACTTCTTCCCCTGGAGGAGGAGAGGGAAGACGACAGGGGCAGCGTGTGAACCGGCAGCCAGGCCCCACTCTGGGCGGTGGCTATGGCTCCTATTGGCGCATCTAATCCCAGGGCTGGTGCGTGTTTAGGGGCAGAGTCAAGTGGGGCGCCTGCTCGAGGTTATGAAAAGTCCAGACACTCCGCTCGGCAGAGGTGGGTGTACACATCCTTGGACGGACCCCAGGCCTCAGAGCCCACCCTGCTCTTCGCCCCGAGTGCCAACCCCGGGGCTGTGGGGCTGGGACATGGGGGTGGGATGTCTGCAAGCCGGATGGCCTGCCGCACATGTCTGCCTCCTCCTCGTTCCCTATATTTTGCCCCCTTGGGGGCCAGAGCTGTCGGGGGCCAGCGGGACAGCTGTCCAGGGAGGGGTGGTCTTCACGCTCCACTGCACAGCGCCAGGCTGGGCACCAGCACAGGGACGGTGGAGGACGGAGTGCCCAGTAAACGCCTGACACTGGACAAGCGTCGGCCAGGCTTCCCTGGGCCCCGGGGGCTGAGACCGGTCCCCCCTCAACCTAGACCCGGCAGACTCGCACCAGGACAGCCAGCTTCCCGATGCGGGGCCAGGGCAGGTCGTGGAGCAGCTGTGGAGTGCGGTTCACCTCCTGCAGGCACAGAGGCCGGGTCAGCTGGAGATGGGGCACCAGCCCTCGGGGGTTAGGGGGCTCTGGGGGCTCCACCCTCACCTCATAGACCTGCATTCCTTTGAGGGTCAGGCCCAGGACAATGGTAGGTCTTTCTTCCTTCTTATCCTGAAAGGACACCCAGGTCAGAGGTCAGATCCCTTATGGGAGGTCAGGGGGCTCCCCAGGGACAAACAGGGTCCCCCAGCCCCTCCGTTTCCTTCCCTAGAGGCAAGATAGGGACCCCATTCCTGCCTCCTCTCTCTGACTTTCTCTCCTCACTGACGGCCTCGTCCTAACTCCCCAGAGAGCCAGCGCTGAGCTGCCCTGGGATACACGGTGCCCGGGGGACACGGTGCCCAGGGGACACGCTGCCTGGGACACATGCTGCCCTGGGACATGGCAGGAGAACGGTGGACATCTTCCTCCCACAGCCCCCTTGTCCCGTGTGGGAGAGCCCTTCCCTGGCTGGTTCCTGGATGCGGACATGGACCCTCCCTGCGCTGACTGCTCCCGGGGCCAGGCCATGCTGCCAGGACGGTGGCTCCACCGTGAGGACCACCTGCACAGTGTGGGTCCCAGTCCCGGGGCCAGTGTCACACCCCCCCCCCACCCCGCCCCGCTGCCCAGGGAAGCCCCGGGCCTGAGCCCCCTCTCCCCACGACGGCGGCGGGACCTTGAACAGCCGGAAGAAGTGGACGGGCACGTCCTCCAGCCGGCAGGCCTCCCGGATGTAGCGCAGCTCGGCCTCCCTGGGGCTCAGGCCCCGCTGCTCGCGGTGCAGGGCGGGCGTGTGCCTGAGGAGGTAGGCGCTGCCCCTCCTGGCGATGATCTGACCACAGAGCGCAGGCCCGTGAGGCCCTCCTGCCCCACGGTGCCCCCGGCTGCCCCAGCCCCAGCCCCACCCGCACCCGCACCTTACCCACTGCGGGAAGTAGGCCTGGGGCTCGAAGTAGCGCCCCGCGTGGGCGCAGGCCCGGTGGTTGCCCAGGTCGGCCTGCAGCGCGTAGGCCGCCAGCAGGAAGTAGGCCTCCTCGCAGTGGGTGCCCTGGGACCGCAGCACCCGCTCCCGCAGGTGCCAGTAGTACAGGCGCCGGCCCGTCCGGGTGCTGGGAGGGGGCGGGCGGGTGAGGGCGGCTCCGCTGCCCCAGGCTGAGCAGGAACCTGGGACCCACGGTGCCTGCCCGCATCCCGCCTAGAGAACAGGTCCACCTGCGCGTGGCAACCCCACGCGTCCCCCGCGGCCTCGCGGATCCCGAGACACAGGATTGCTGTGCCCCCGAGGGACGCAGCCCCGCGGTCTTGTCAGGCCAGCCTGGCCCTGGTGGGGCCTGCTCCTACCTGATCAGCCGCCCGTCTTCCACGTAGAACTGCACCCGGAGGAAGGCCACGAAGGGGGCCCTGGACCTCCTGCCCTGTGGGGGCGAAAAGAGGGGCCACGCGGACGGTCACCTGCTGCACGTCTCGCCCCACTCCACGCTCAGCTCAGGTCTTAGCAGCCGGCTGCCCGCCCGCTGGCTGCCCGCCCGCTGGCTGCCCTCTGGACGCCCTGGGCTGAGGGGCAGTGGGTGCCACCTGTGGTGGCCCTGGCACAGGGTGGCCTGGGGAGAGCAGGGGACTCCCACCCAGTGCCTCGCCGGTCCCACAGCCCCCACCTCTGGCTGCTCCCGGCTCCAGTCCTTGGAGAAGTACTTGCTGAGCTTCTGCTCCAGGTCCATGAACAGGTACTCGTTGTCTGGAGGGGGAAGCAGCCTGCCTCAGCCGCCCGCCCACCTGGGGGTCGCCTGCCTGCGTGGCTCCGAAGCAGAGAGGGAGCAGCTGCTGGCAGTGACACCCGCGACCGCTCAGGCCCCGGGGAAGCCACGTCTAAAATCACACTCAGAGCCGGGACCTCTGAGGGAGGAGCGCTCCTAGCAGGATGCTGCCTCAGTACCGACCCAGGCAGGGACCCCGTCCTGGTGGGAGGTGACAGGTGCACAGGGGGGGCCCGGCTCCTGCAGGGGACCCCCGGTCCCATCAGGCCAGCACCAGGGCTGAGGTGGCGGCGGTGCCAGGGTACAAAGCAGCCAGGGTCCGGGAAGAGGGAGTTAGGAGCAGATGTGGCTCAGGCCGGAGAGCAGGAAGTGATCGGAGGTCAGGGTCCGAGGGCAGAGCTTACTCACTTCTGACCACGCAGAGGCCGAAGAAGTGGGGTTCCCTGATGCCGGCCTCGTCACACACCTGCCTGAACAGCTCCCGCCCTGTGGCCTGCACCTGCCGAAGAGGGGGCGGCTCAGGGCAGCCAGTCCGCCTGGCCCCTAAGGGGAAGGCGGGGAGGGGGCTGGCAGTCAGGGACCAGCGCTCAAGTCCTGGTGACTAAAGACCAGGGGTCCCCTGCACCCAGGGCAGCCTGTGAGAACCTGAGGGGGGAGGCCCCGCCTTCAGCAGGGAGCGAACGCTCCACCCCGGGCTGGCAGGTGCAGGACGCGGTGCCCCCCAGGAGCCCCTGCTGGGCCCTGACCCCTCCGCCCATCGCAGGCCCCTCCTGAGAGCAGGGCTGAGCCAGGTTCGAGTCCTGGCCAAGGGCATGCGGTTGGATCACGTGTGGGAAGCGCATCCATGTTTCTCTCCCTCCTGCCCCCTCCCTCCTCCCTTCCTCCTCCCTCCCTCCCATTCTCTCCAAAAGTCGATGGAAAAACTACCCTCAGATGCGATGCGGACCAACAACAAAGTGACAGGATTCAGTCAGAGGGAGCAGGGCAACGAGCACACGGCCCCCAATGTCCCCGCTCACCCCACGGCCACCCCACAGTCAGCCCCTCCCCAGCACTCACCCCCACGACCAGCCGCAGCCGCTCCCGCGTGGGCAGCAGCACCAGAACGTCCCTGCCCTCCTCGGCCATCCCTCCGGCCAGGGCTGCGCCTGCAGGGGACAGCGGTCAGGACGGCAGGGAGGGCCCCGCAGCCATGGTCTGCGTCCACCTGAGCCACCACAGGACGGGCCCAACCCTCCGTCCAGCCACAGCTGGGGTGCACGGCACCCCAAACTCACCCAGCCGCAGGAGGGGGTGCCGCGGGGAGCTCCTGGCTGGGGAAGGAGGAGGGCAGGGCCGAGCGGACAAGGTCCGGGCTGTAAATGCCGGCGTGAGCAGAGCAGCGATTGGAATGCAAATAAACACTTGCGGGCCTGCCTCCCTCCCCTCCGCGCTCCCTCCCGGCCACACCTCCTCTCACGGATGGAGAGGGCCCCCAGATGCCCCCGCGCAGGCGCTGGGACCAGGGACACTGCGAGGTGCTGGAGGGCTGGATGGGGCAGCAGGACCCACCCCTCAGCCTCCTGCACACGGTCACCGAGCGGAGTGAACCAGAGCCGCGGACACGCCTGCCCTGCAGGCCACCGAGCCCCTTCAGCAGCAGAAACTGACGGCCCCTGGTCACTTCCCACCCACCCTGTGTGAGGGCCCCGGCAGGTCCAGGCCTCCTGCTGCCCAGGGGTCTGGCCCTGTGGGCAGAGGGTGTGCACATCTCTCCCCACTCTCTGCCCCTGCCCCTGCCCCAGCTCCTCCTCCTGCCCCTGATCCTCCTCCTGCCCCTGCCCCTGCCCCAGCACTTGCTCCTCCTCCGCTCAGACTCCTGCTCGGGACCTGGGAAGAGGGCCGTGTCCCCTTCCCTCGGCTGAACGCAGTGACTCTGACGTGGTCCTGTGAGCCCGCAGCCTGACGTCGCTGAAACGGCAAGGCCATCAGCAGGCGGCCCTGGCCCTCGTGCTCCCTGAAGCCACTGGCGTGGTGGCCTGTGGCCCACAGACCGAAGGTCACCTGCGCTCCCGTCGTAAAGGACGAGTGGCCACTCCTTCCTCAGGAGTCCGTCCGCACATGGCACGGCGCGAGGGAGCAGGTGCCTCGGCCACGCCCATGCCCACGCAGACACACGGGACAGTGGGGGGGGCACCGAGTGGGCGGGCCCCCGGGGACCCAGAGCAGGGACTGCTGTGCACTTCCTGCCGGCAGGTGAGTCCCAGGCCAGGGAAGGCCCCCTGGGTCGGGGGAGCGCACTTCCTGGAGGCTCAGGGCCCGGGGCCGAGGGTCCCTCCGCCCGCACACCTGCCCCCGGGCACCCCCCGCCGTCCCGGCTGATGGAGGAGGCAGGAGCTTCCCTCCTGAGGCCTTTGGGCCAGCTTGGCTGAACGCGTGGTTTCAGGTCTGGGAGGAGCCGGGGAGACCGCACACCTGCGGTCACCTGCGGTCTCTTCTCCGCCCAGTTCTCCTCCTGGATGCCTGGCCCCCAGCCACAGTGGCCACGAGTCAGGTCCACAGGACGACACGGGACAACCACCCAGTAATAAAAAGGCCCAAAGTACTGATGTGCACGAATCTCAAAACCATCTCGGGGCCAGGGAGGAGCTGCCCACACCCCCCTTCCACAGGAGCCGGGAACTGCCCAGAAAGGCAACCCTGGACGGGGGGAGGGGGCGGGGCGGCTGCCCGGCTGGAGGGCCCCACGGCAGGTACAGGGGTCCGGGTGGGGACACGGGGACGTCCCGTCGGACATTTACTAAAACGCGGCCCGTCGTTGACGTAAATGTGTCTCACAGCACGTAGCTCAGCCCTCAGTAAATCTGCTGACACGCGTGGCAAGTTATGAAACAGCGAAACACTCAGACGGCCCTTCGGTAGACGGTGTGAAATGCCAGCATTTGCCAGAGCGGTGGCCCTCCCAGCAGGTGCATGTGAGCACGCATGGGTACTGTGTGCGTGCACATGAATGTGCATGTGCATCCGTGCATATGCCTATGTGTGCAGGGGGCGGCCAGCTCCCACCACCAGCACCGCCCCCTGACCCGGGCCTCGGGAAGTGGAGGTGCGTGATCCCCAGCCTCCTCAGCCTCTACCCCGGCGCCTGTGTCCTCTCTACAGGGTGTGAAGTGTGGCCCCAGACGTGGGGAACCCAGAGCTGGGGGCTGCGTGTGCCAGAAGCAGAGATGTCAGCGGAGGGAGCTGGAGCTGGGTGTGTGTGGGCTCCCCCCCTAGCCAAGCTGGGAAGGACGTGGTCCCCGCGGTAGAGAGGACACTGAGGCTGCAGGGCTAGGCCTTGCGGAAGGCGGCAGCTGCTCGCAGTGGGTGAGTCAGGTGCCCCACTCCAGGGGGGACATGAGGAGCTGCTGCCTGAGCCGCCCCCCGGCCCTGCCACGGTCACAGCTCTGGTAGCTGGGGCAGCAGAGGCCCTGGGTCACGCCCTATCTGTCCTTCCAGGTGCTGGAGGGCAGGAGAAGGGAAGGAGTGACCAGTTAATTACAGGGGACTCCCTCCCGCTGCCCTGGCTCCTCCCCCTTCAGCTCAAGAGACCAGATTCTTAGCATTCTCTCCTGCTCTGCCTCCTCCTCCTCCTGTCCTGGCACAGACCCCAGCCTGGCTACACCTGGTGATTTAGGGTGGAAGGTCCTGCCCCAGGAAGCAGAGAGCTGTAACAGGCCGAGGGGTGGGGTCAGGCAGCAGCAGCGGCTGTGTGGAGAGGACTGATGGACAGGCCCTGCGCTCCCTCCCCTGCCCACACCTCAGCGACAGGGGCACCAACCTCCTTCAGTTCCTTTAGTGAAGAGTAATGCTGACACTGTCATCTCAGTCCCCACTGACGGCCGTGCCCTCGCTGGACCCACTGACGGCCGTGCCCTCGCTGGACCCACTGACGGCCGTGCCCTCTCTGGACCCACTGACGGCCGTGCCCTCGCTGGACCCACTGACCATGTGCCCTCGCTGGACCCACTGACCGCGTGCCCTCGCTGGACCCACTGACGGCCGTGCCCTCGCTGGACCCACTGACCGTGTGCCCTCGCTGGACCCACTGACCGTGTGCCCTCGCTGGACCCACTGACCGTGTGCCCTCGCTGGACCCACTGACGGCCGTGCCCTCGCTGGACCCTGTGTCGTCCCAGCACCCAGACTCGTGGGGACCTGCCAGGAGAACAGACACGCTTCCTGAAGTAAAATGGATTTTGGTGAAAGGCTGAGCCAGGTGTGGGGGCCACACCCCGTATGCGAGGCTGTGGGTTCAGACCCCGTCCCCACCGGCTGGCTGACCTCTGACCCGGGAGGGACCCCGGGGGCTGTGAGGGCGGTCAGGTGCCTGACTCGTGGGTAAGTGGTGGGGGTCACAGCCGTGCAGCCGGGGCCTCGAGTGAGGCTGAGAATGGGTCTCAGCTGGGAACAGCGGGACAGCGGGACAGGGGGACAGGGGGATGGGGACAGCGGGGCAGGGGGACAAGGGGACAGAGGGACAGGGGGACAGGGGGACAGCGGGACGG
>PVJC01018188.1:0-31631 GCA_004026665.1 Murina feae | reverse complement strand
CTGAGCTGAGGGGCGAAGCTTCACTTTCGCTCCTGCCGCAATGGAAAGGGCTGTTTACTCAGGTCCGTGAGTGGCGGCCGCCATGTTGGCTGGGCTAATTTGCATACAGCCGCTCTGATTGGCTGGTGGGCGTGGCTTACCCTGTCTCGGAGAAACGGTTAATTTTAATATTTCGCTTTTATTAGTTTAGATATATATAATTGATTTTTTTTATAGAGAGGAAGGGAGAGGGATAGGTAATTAGAAACATTGATGAGAGAGAAACATCAATCAGCTGCCTCCTGCACACCTCCCACTGGGTATGTGCCTGCAACCAAGGTACATGCCCTTGCCTGGAATCGAACCTGGGACTTTTTAGTCTGTAGGCCAACGCTCTATCCACTGAGCCAAACCAGTCAGGGTAAGATTCACACTTCTAAGACAGAGAGCCTGAATGATCTACCTTTTGTCAGCATCCTTTCATAAGTATCTTTTGTGAAATATTTTCTGCCACCTATATCTATAAATTCAGATGCTGAGACATGAATACTTGCTGAAAAATGCCAATTATGATGACATAACTTTCATACCCAGAAAGAAAAAAATGTATCATGTGATTAGACTAAAATGTTATTTTTCTGCCAGAAGCAATACTTCTGATTTTTTACTTGGTTATGGTTTTTTCCTTTCCCTTTCCATTTCAATTATATGGTATTTGAATTCTTAAGCTATTTTTATGAATTTGAAACAAAAAAATTTATAAAAAATCAAATATAATTTATTTTTGTAAATAATTAGAAACTTGGGTTGTATGGTAAATTTAGAATACATTTTAAATTAAATTGCTTTTTAAATCCTTTTTTTTACTTACATAATTGTATAGCGATACTACTGTGAAATTCAAGCTTATTCACTTTTACCTTTAATTCATAGAAAAAGACAAGTTAAAATATTTAGAATTAAATTTAATTTTTCTGAAAGTAGAATGCCTAGAACAAAGGTAGAAGGCGTCTTTTGGAGAAGTGTGATTCAGTAAGTGCTGATTCCCTTTCTCCTGATGGTCTGCTAGAAAATATTTAAGGGAGAACCTTCAAGCACAGGTTAGAAAATCTCCTTTGAATTTGAAAAATGATTTAGTGAGGATTTTTTTCTGTCAAATAAATTTCTTTATTGGCAAAATTTAAAGGCTATAGATTAAGTCTGTTTAGGACAGGATTTTATGTAGATGGAGTAGGTCATTAAGGGATACAATTAATGTAGAACCAAAGCATACTACCTGCCCCTTTGCTCAAATATATTTCCATCAGTGAAATACCCATTTGGCTGAATTTCATGATAACTGTCAAATGCCATCTTAAAGGAATCAAATGTATCCAATTTTAAATTTCTGTTAGTGCCTTTGTTCTATTTGGCTTGTAAGATAAACATCCAGAGCCTAGAACAAATGTGATGCCTGGGAGGCACTTTTCAAAACAGGGAAACCAGGGAGTGGAAGCCCAGGATTTGGATATTAACCCATCAAGTCCAGTGGAGGTCAAGGAAAGCAGCACTGAAGAGTCAGAAGCAAGTAACCAGGCCCTGTGTGAAGAGCAGGAGTTCTTGCTGTTAGTATCACTCTCCTGTGATAGTAAAATGCGATGAGAAAGACTTCCCTCCCAATTTTCTTAAGGGTCAGTTATGATTATGTCTAACCAGCTGGAAGTAATGGGATGACATGATTGAAATACTTGGTTGTACCTCTTCATTGTAGTCCTTTGTTTTATATTCTCTCTCAAAGAACAGTTTCTACTAATGGAACTGGTTTAATAGATGCTATTAATTTGAAACTTCCAGTCACCCGCTATGTGAATACGACCATAAAATATTTTTGATTCACCAGAAGTTGATAGTGGACAGAGGGAAGGGGAGGGTAGGAAGCATACCATTCAAATAACAATTACATGCCAAAACGTGTAGTAGAGACAAAGTAAAAAAATGCAGAAGGTCAAAAGAAATAGAAGTTAGTATGATCAAAAGCAGATTAAAAGTCAGCATGGAGGACCTAAAACTTGAAATGGAGCTTTAAGGATGCATATGTTTGGATATGAGAAATGAAAAACAGGGGAACATTCTGTATTTTGGCTATGCAAAAATCTGGACTTGGGATACTTTAATGTAAAGTTCAAGTCCTCTGGCAGCTTAAGGGAACAGGATTTTAATATTACTTTGTAAGAAAATGTACTGGAATTAGAATCTGTTTACATGAAGCATTAATACAAGAAGTAAGTCGTGTCTCTTCCTTCCAGGTGTGTCTGCACAGCTCACCAGCACCTGGCACCGTCGGAACACATCCGTAGGAACACCATTTTGGATGGCTCCTGAGGTCAGATAGAGTTTTGAGGGAGACAAAGGTCATATTTGATCTTTTCTGACTTTTCTTTCCATGAGTACTCTCTCTCCATATGTGTTTTGGAATAACTCTAGAAGAAAAAGTCAGTTGTGTTGCTTTTATGTGAGGTTTTTGCATGTGTGAGGAGAAACATGGGATGTGCTCAGTAAAGGGCTGTGAATGGATATATGAGCAGATGAAGCAATGAGTGAATGAGTGAATCGGAGAAGATAAGGAGAAATTGCTTGAAGCCTTAATTTTTCCTTAAATTTACTTTTCATTGTTTAGCATGTTTCTATATAAATGATGTTTAGATTCTGTTTTTAAATTATAACAGAAATATAATGAAAACCACTGGCCTTATTGAAATCAGATTAATCTGTTAACCTATACAACAGATTTCCATATGGAGTCACTCTGCTTGGGAACCGTGCTCAGCTTTGGTAGATTCTTTTCATTATTAGTGTTGGGAAGTTATAGAAAATGGCCGAAATAGTTAAGGAAGAGTATTATAGAGTCACATCTTCTCTCCACAGTCACTGTTAATGCCTGGTCTTTTTAATTATGTTTATCAGAAAACAACACTCTCTCTGCACCCTTCGGGAAAAGCTCTGCTATTTATCTACAATTCCCTAAGGAGTGAAGGGAATAGAAGTAATTCGAACAGTACATTAATATAGCAAAATCTTAGAATTAAAGTTGTTTGAGGATTAAATCCTGCTGTCTTTTTTCTATTTGAATACTAATTCAATTATGACTTGCAAAGAAGTTAAATTGTAAAAGTAATAGTAAAATAAGGAGAAAGGATAAATTATCTTAAGAAACTTCTTTTTTCACCTTAAGAAACTTTTAAAGACTCCAGTGAATGGAAAAAAATTTGTAGCAGTAAACATATCTAATCTAATAAAAGAGTAATATGCAAATTAACCATCACTCCGTTACTCCTAACCCACGCCCACCAGCCAATCAGAGTGGCATATGCAAATTAACCCAGTCAAGATGGCGGCTGGCAGCCACGGAGCTAGAGCAAAGAGGAGGCTTCCATTGCACCAGCGATGGAGTTGAAACTGCCTGCCTAGGCTGGCCAGGCCTGTACTCAAGGCAACAATATTTCAATTATAGAAGCCATGGAGATGAAACAAACAGGAGGCTTCCTTGCCTGACTAGGCCTCTGCTCAAGGCAACAAAGTTTCAATTATAGAATAAACCCCAGAAACCTGATTCTAGCCAGCCTCACTGGGATGTTGGGTCAATGGGAGCTGTGGGCAGCCTGAAAATGTCCCTCAGCCCCTCATCGAGGCTGGCCAGGCACCCTAGTAGGGACCTGAACCATGAAGGGACTGTGGGCAGCCTGAAAACGGCCCTCAGCTCCTCACTCAGGGTGGCCACACCCCCATGGGGTTAAGGTCCCCACTAGGGGGGCTTGGCCAGGCTGCAAACAGCCAGCCATCAGCCCCTCACCCAGGCTGGCCAGACACGCCGCAGGTGGACATCCCCAGAGGGGTCCCAGACTATGAGAGGGTCAGGCTGGGCTGAGGAACCCCCACCCCTCAAGTGCACAAGTTTTTGTGCACCAGGCCACTAGTCTTAGAATAAAAATAAAAAGTATAATCATATAAGCAAAAACAAAATTGAATAAGAAAATCTCAAATGAGAGTTTTTTTAGTTTGTTCTGATATATTGCTAGTTTTAGCAACTTATGAAAAAATTTTAAAACTGAGAAATTATAAAATATAGCTATAATACCAAGCATTGCATTTTATTAACACATTTAATTATTAATATAATAGATAATATAATATATAATCATATTATCATATAATTAATATTAAATAACTCATGATCTAGCTTTATTTTTTAATGTTAATTTATAGTAGCAAAGCCATTATTATATGTTTGTTTGTCATTCAGTAAGAAACAGTTTGATTAATGGATCTTGAAACTACTCTGTGTAAAAGGAAATATTTTAACCTATCTAAAATTTAATTACCAAAGTACTATGAGTTAATAATTAAAATTTATACTTTAAACAATGTTTTTATTGATTTCAGAGAGGATGGGAGAGGGAGAGAGATAGAAACATCAATGATGAGAGAGAATCATTGATCAGCTGCCTCCTGCACAGTCCCCCCCTCCCCACTGGAGATCAAGTCCATAACCCGGTATGTGTCCTGATCAAGAATTAAATCACGACTTCCTGATTCAGAGGACTAAGCTCAGCCACTGAGTTGCGAAGCCAGTCTAAAATTTACATTGCTTAATGTGCAATTACTAGATAGTCAGACAAGTTTATTCAGCCTGTTCTCTGTATCTGTGAATATTTCTGTTTTATTTGTTTATATTGTTCTTTAGATTATATATATAAGTAAAATCATATGGTATTTGTCTTTCTTGGACTGAATATTTCACTTAGCATAATACCATCTACTGTGTTTTCTGGCGTATAAGACGACTTTTTAACCCAGGAAAATCTTCTCAAAAGTCGGGGGTCATCTTATACACCAGGTGTCGTCTTATAGGGCGGGTGCTGAAACTTCTGAGCCAGACTGGAAAATCTGCGGTTGCCACATACGGTGGGGGGAGCTCAAAAACAGATGCACTCCATTCATTTCAATGGAGCTGGACGGAGACCGCAAGTGTCTCTGGTCGATTCCTTTTTGTGCCACATACAGTCTCTGTTTGGACTTTTTAACCCAGGAAAATCTCAAAAGTTGGGGGTCATCTTATATGCCCAGTCGTCTTATATGCCAGAAAATATGGTAGGTCCATCCATGCTGTCACTAATGGTAATATTTCATTATTTCTTATGGCTGAGTAATATTCCTTTTTATATTAAAAATGAATTTTTTGTTGTTATTATTAATCCTCACCTGAGGATATTTTTTCCATTGACTTTTAGAGAGAGAGAGAGTGGAAGAGAGGAAGAGAGACAGAGAGATACATTGATTAGTTGCCTTCTGCACATGCCCTGACCAGGGTCAAGGATCAAGCTGCAACTGAGGTACATGCCCTTGACTGGAATCAAGCCTAGGACCCTTCAATCTGTGGGCCAGTACTCTAACCGCTGAGCAAACCATCTAGGGCTGCACATGAATTTTTAATACAAAACTTGGGACTCATGCTTTCTTCTGGTACTTCACGCTATGCTTTCTGATTTCAGCATTTCACTCTCTTGTGATATTAAAAATACATTGGTAGGAACACCAGATCTCACAAATACATGGACTCAGATGAGCCCTGCACCTCCTCACAGAAAGGTCAAGTTTCACCTAGATAAAGGTGCAGTTTGTAATCCAGGTGGGAGAGAGGACCAGTTCATGTGTGTGCCCACGCGTGTGCAGGGGAAGTCTGATCCACGAGTGGGAAGGGGACCTGCAGGGCTGCTGGCAGAAGGGAACTCTAAAAAAAATCAGCCCATAGCTGGATTGGGTGTGAAATGGCAGCCTCAGATTTTGCCAGTGTGCCAGTGTACCAGGGGAGAGAGGACGTTTGGAAGAGACATTGGGAGAATTGTGTGCAGAGTGGGACTGTGGAAGTTGTCAGCTCACATAGTTAATCGGGCTCTTTTTTTTATTCTTTTTTTTCCCCTCGTCCTTGCTCTTGATTATTAAACCCAATATAGGATCGCCCAATTGGGGTCACTCACAGAGACTGCAGGGGAAAGTTGTTTTTGTGGAACCTGGGGATCAGAACAGGGAGTAACAGACCAAGAAACCAGCTCCGGGGCAGTCCATTCTCCCAAACCAGTATTAAATGTGATAGGGAAAACAAGGCCTAAATACTGGCTAGAGAGGATTTATAGCCCCAGAGGTCAATCCAGAAACACTGCCACCCAGAGGCTGAACAACAAACTGACTCTTCTGTAAACACAAATAAAGGCAGTTTGGAAAACAAAGAAATACTGCGGGCTTTAAAATCAGGACTGTGGTTTACAACACGGAGGAACAGTGTATCGCAAGGATCTTCAGTCCTCTCTTAAACACCTGACAGGACAAAGGAGATCCAAACAAAAGAGTAGAAGAAATGAATGACCCTCACTACTGTACATTTTTATTTTTTTCACCTTTTACTTAAGAAACTAATTTTTTCCTTTTTTCCTCATTTGATTTTACTTTTTTAATTATTACATTTTTATTTTTAATCAATATTATTACTACTACTATTTTACCTTCTTTTAGTGTCATTTTATTTTCTCTCTATTTTATTTTGGGATCACTGTTCTACATTCTATTTTCATTTTAGCATTATTTTACTCTATCTCAACCTTACTTTTATGCCAACACTCTCTTCCTCACTTTTCTCCTTTTTTTGTCCTGTTTCTCATACCCTATTCCTGCTTTAGATTTTCCCTACTCCCTCTTTTTGCCCCCTTTTAAAATTTCACCTTATTTATATATTTAATTTCCAATCCCCTGCTCTAAGTCCATACACTCTTCTCTTTCTTCACTATCCAAATTTTTTTTCTTTTTCTTTTTCTCTCTGTTGCTTGGCTGTTGTTAGCTTGATTGTTGATTATACTGGGGTTTTTTTATGCTTGTTTGTGAGATTGTTTCACTTTTTCTTTCTTTCTTTTTTTTGGTTATTTTGTTTCCTTTGTTTTCCCTTGCCTAGCTTGAAATTAGTGGTTGTTTATAGTTTGCATTCATCTCTAGGTATCTGTTGCTCGCATTCATTGAAATTAGTGGCTGTTCTATTGGAATCTTCTCCCCATATAATTTTTTCCCCTCTTCTATTTTATTCTCTTTCTTTTCTCTCTTACTTTTTTCTTTTCTTTTTCCTTTTCCCAATTTCATTTTTGCACTTCCCTTTTTTCCCTTTTCTCCTTTTTCTTTTTCTCTTCCTCTTTCCCCTAATTCTCTTTTCTTTGGTGGTCACCTTTGTTTGGACTTATTAGTATCATGTAGACTGTGTTCAGTATTTTATGCATTGTGCCTTGTTGTGCTGTATTTTGTGCCTTTAAATCAACGCAGGAGAGAGCGAACTACATAACCAGACACCCAGAGAAGAGAAATCATGGGGAAACAAAGAAACAGCCCGCATATGAAAGAGAAACAGGCATCACCAGAAAAGGAAGTAAATGAAATGGAGGCAAGCAACCTGTCAGATAAGGAATTCAAATAAAAGGTCATAAGGTGGATGAAAAGAATGGAAAACAAATTCGACAATATGTGTAAGAACCAAGAAGAAATGAAAAATGACATCACTGCTATAAAGAACTCAATAGAACACATCAACAGTAGACTAGAAGAAGCAGAGGATCACATCATTGAGCTAGAAGACAAGGTAGGAAAAAATACAGAAGCAGAGCAGCTGCTAGAAAAAAAAAATTATAAAGCAGGAGGGGAGCCTAAGAGAACTTTGGAACAACACAAAAAGAAACAACTTCCATGTAATAGGGGTGCCAGAAGGAGAGAAAACTGAGCAAGGAATAGCAAGCTTGTTTGAAGAAATAAAGACAGAAAACTTCCCTGATATAGGGAAGAAAAAACTCACACAAATCCAAGAAGCTCACAGAGCTCCAAACAAAATGAACCCCAAAATACCAATGCCAAGGCACATTATAATTAAATTGGCAAACACCAATGACAAAGAAAAAATCTTAAAAGCAGCCAGAGAGTGACAGAAAGTTACCTACATAGGATCCCCCAACAGACTAGTGACTGATTTCTCAACAGAAACACATGAAGCATGAAGGGAATGGAATGAAATATACAAAGTTATGCAAAGGAAGGGTCTGAATCCAAGAATACTGTACCCAGCAAGGGTATTAATCAAAAATAAGGGTGAAATCAGGAGCTTCACAGACAAAAAAGGACTAAGGGAGTTTGTTACCACCAAACCAGCAATGCAAGAAATGTTAAAGGGTCTGCTGTAAAAAAGGGGGAAAAAAAGAAACAAAGAAGGAACACGGGGTAAAGAATTAAAATGGCGACAAACAAGTACCTATCAATAATAACTTTAAATGTAAATGGATTAAATGCCCTAATCAAAAGACATAGGGTAACTGAAGGGATAAGAAAACATGACCCATATATCTGCTATCTACAGGAAACCCACCTCAGAAAAAAAGACACACACAGACTGATGGTGAAGGGATGGGAAAAGGTTTTTCAGATGAATGGAAATGAAAAAAAAGCTGGAGTAGCAATACTTATATCTGACAAATTAGATATCAAAGTGATGGACATAAAAAGAGATAAGGAAGTCCACTTCATGATACTAAAGGGAGCAATCCAACAAAAAGAAATAACTCTGGTAAACATATACTCAACCAATATAGGAGCACCCAAATGCATAAATAACCTTCTGGAGGATATCAAGGGAGAGATTAACAGCAATACAATTATAGTAGAGGACTTTAATACCCCATTATCATCACTGGAAAAATCCTCTAAACAAAAAATCAGCAGACACATCAATCCTAAATGACTCGCAAGATCAGATGGAATTAATCGACATCTTCAAAACACTTCACCCCAAAGCCACAGAATATACATTCTTCTCAAATTCACATGGGTCATTCTCAAAGATAGACCATATATTGGGTCACAGGCAAAGTCTCTTCAAATTCAAGAAGATAGAAATCATATCAAGCATCTTCTCGGATCACAATGGCATAAAACTAGAAATCAATTACAATAAAACCAATCCAAAAAAGTCAAACACATGGAGACTAAATATCATGCTATTAAACAATGACTGGGTTACCACAGAGATCAAAGAAGAAATAAAAAACATCATGGCAACAAATTACAACAATCCAAAACCTATGGGACACAGCAAAAGCAGTCTTGAGAGGGAAGTTCATCGCACTACAAACCTACTGCAAAAAACAAGGAACAATGATAATAAATTACCTAACCCTACAACTCAAAGATTTAGAAAGAGAGGTACAATAAAAGCCTGGTGCAAGCAGAATGAAGGATATAATGAAGATCAGCAGAAATAAATGACATAGAGACCAAAAAAACAACACAAAAGATCAACAAAACCAAGAGTTGGCTTTTTGAAACGATAAATAAGATTGATGAATTGCTAGTAAAGCTCACCAAGAAGCAAAAAGAAAGGACCAAAATAAACAAAATCAGAAATGAAAGAGGAGAAATAACAACAGACCCCACAGAAATACAAAGGATTGTGAAAAGATACTATGAACAACTCTATTCCAACAAACTGGACAACCTGGAGGAAATAGACATATTCCTAGAAAAATACAATCTTCCAAAACTCAATCAGGAAGAATCTAAAAATCTTAATAGGCCAATAACTATGGAAGAAATTGAAGCGGTAATCAAAAAGCTTCCAGTGAACAAAAGCCCAGGACCAGATGGCTTCACAGCGGAGTTTTACCAAACATTCAAGGAAGAAATAAAACCTATCCTCCTCAGACTATTCCAAAAAATTCAAGAGGAAGGAACACTTCCAAGCTCATTCTATGAAGCCAGCATCACCCTAATAGCAAAACCAGATAAAGACAACACAATAAAAGAGAATCACAGGCCAATATCCCTCATGAACATAGATGCCAAAATCCTCAACAAAATCCTCCAAATCAGATCCAGCAGTACATCAGAAAGATCATACACCATGACCAAGTAGGATTTATCCCAGGGATGCAAGGATGGTACAATATCTGCAAATCAATAAACATGGTACATCACATAAACAAATTGAGAGACAAAAACCACATAGTCATATCAATTGATGCAGAAAAAGCATCTGACAAAATTCAACACCCATTTTTAATAAAAACTCTCAGTAAGGTGGGAATAGAAGCATCATACCTCAACATAATAAAAGCCACATATCACAGACCCACAACCAACATCATACTCAATGGGCAAAAAACTAAAACCATTTCCCCTTAGAACATGCCCACTCTCACCACTCCTGTTTGACATAGTACTGGAAGCAATTAGACAAGATGAAGAAATAAAAGGCATCCAAATTGGAAAAGAAGTAAAACTGTCTTTATTCACAGATGACATGATATTGTACATAAAAAATCCTAAAGAATCTATCAAAAAATTATTAGACTTAATAAATGAATTCAGCAGTGTAGCAGGATACAAAATTAACACCAAGAAACTATGGCATTTCTATACACCAGTAGTGAACTTACAGAAAGAGAGACTAAAAAATCAATCCCATTTACCATCACACCAAAAAAATTAAGATACCTAGGAATAAACTTAACTAAAGAAGTAAAAGACCTCTACTCAGAAAACTACAGGACATTGAAAAAAGAGATAGAGGAAGACCTAAACATATGGAAGAACATACCATGTTCATGGATGGGTAGAATCAATATCATTAAAATGTCCATACTACCCAAAGTAATTTATAAATTCAATGCACTCCCCATCAAAATACCAATGGCATATTTCACAGATCTAAAATGAACTCTCTAAAAATTCATCTGGAATAAAAAAAGACCCCAAATAGCTGCAGAGATCCTGAGAAGGAAGAACAAAGTAGATGGGATCTCAATACCAGATATCAAGCTGTATTACAAAACCACAGTGCTCAAAACTGCCTGGTACTGGCACAAGAATGGACATATAGACCAATGGGACAGAATACAGAACCCAGAAATCGACTTGAACCAATATGCTCAATTAATATTGACAAAGGGGGCAAGAACATACAATGGAGTAATGACCGTCTCTTCCGTAAATGGTGTTGGGAAAATTGGACAGGTACATGCAAAAAAGTGAAACTAGGTCATCAACTTATACCATACACAAAAATAAACTAAAAATGGATAAAGAACTTAAATGTGAGACAGGAAACCATACAAATACTAGAGGGATTTAAAGGCAACAAAATCTCAAACTTATGCTGAAGCAATATCTTCACCGATACAGCTCCGAGGGCATTGGAAACTAAAGAGAAAATAAACAAATGGTACTACATCAAAATAAAAAGATTCTGCACAGCAAAAGAAACCATCAACAAAACAACAAGAAAGAACATGAATGGAAGAACATATTTGCCAATGTTATCACCAATAAAGGTTTAATATCCAACATTTATAGGGAACTCATACAACTTAACAAAAGGAAGATAAACAATCCAATCAAAAAATGGGTAAAGGACCTAAATAGGCACTTTTCAAAAGAGGACATTCAGAAAGCCAAGAGACATATGAAAACATGCTCAAAGTCACTACTCATCTGAGAGATGCAAATCAAAACAACAATGAGGTACCATCTCACACCTGTAAGAATGGCTATCATCAACAAATCAACAAACGACAAGTGCTGGAGAGGATGCGAAGAAAAAAGAACCCTTGTGCACCGCTGGTGGGAATGTAGACTGGTGCAACCACTGTGGAAGACAGTATGGCATTTCCTCAAAAATTTAAAAATGGAATTGTTATTTGACCCAGTGATCCCACTTCTAGGGATATATTTCAAGAAGCCTGAAACAGCAATCAGAAAGGATATATGCATCCCTATATTCATAGCAGCACAATTCACCATAGCTAAGATTTGGAAACAGCCTAAGTGCCCATCAGCAGATGAATGGATTAGAAAGCTGTGGTACATCTACACGATGAATACTATGCTGCTGTAAAAAAAAAAAGAAGGAATTTCTACCATTTGCAACAGCATGGATGGAACTGGAGAGCATTATGCTAAGTGAAATAAGCCAATCAATGAAAGAAAAATACCACATGACATCACTCATTTATGGATAATAAAGACCATTATAAACTGATAAACAAAAATAGATACAGAAACAGAGCAGCATCAAACAGACTGTCAAACTACAGCAGGAAGGATGGGGAGGATTGGGGGCAAGGGGCAGGGAAGAGATCAACCAAAGGACTTTTATGCATCCATATAAGCCTAACCAATGGACACAAGTCACTGGGGGGGGGGGGGGGGGGGGGGGGGGTAGGGGAGGTCAGGGGAAGGTCAAGGGGAAAAAAAGAGATATATGTACTACTCTTTGTAATATTTTAAGCAATAAAAAATAATTAAAAAATAAAAATACATTGGTAGGACAAGTAGGGAAATGCTGTGTAAAGTGTCCCCATCATCATACTGACTCTCAGTTGGAAAGCTATATATTCTCTCTTTAGATAGAGATAGAGATAGTGATAGAGATACAGATAGAGAGATATATAGGTATCTATATATCTGCACATATGTATATATATAGATACTAGTAGCCCTGTGCACAAATCTGTGTGCCAGTAGCTCGCTGCTACCTTCCAGTAGCTCTCCACCCACTACCCCACCATCCTATAGCTCCCTCTGCCTCCTTTCCACCCCCCGTCATAGCTTGCTTCCCTGTCCCCTACCTCCACTTGTAGCTCACTGCCCCACCCCCCGCTGATCCATGATTCAGTCGTTACGCTTCATGGTGTAATGACCATTTGCATATTACATCTTTATTATATAGGATACATATACATATACATACTAAGAGCCCAGTGGACAAAAATTTGTGCACTTGGGGGGGAGGGTCCCTCAGCCCAGCCTGTGCCCTCTCACAGTCTGGGACCCCTTAGGGAATGTCCACCTGCTGGCATGCCTAGAAAGCCTGAGTGAGGGGTTGATGATTGTTTGCAGGCTGGCCAAGCCCCCCAGTGGAAACCCTCACCCCCTGGGGGTGTGGCCAGCCTGGGTGAGGGGCTGAGGGCCGTTTTCAGGCTGCCCAGAGCCTCTTCAGGGTTCAGTCCCCACTGGCATTCCTGGCCAGCCTGGGTGAGGGGTTGAGGGCCGTTTTCAGGCTGCCCATAGCTCCCATTGACCCAACATCCCAGTGAGGCTGGCTGGAATCAGGTTACTGGGGTTTATTTATCTTCTATAATTGAAACTTTGTTGCCTTGAGCAGAGGCCTAGTCAGGCAACAAAGCCTCCTGTTTGCTTCAGCTCCATGGCTTCTATAATTGAAACATTGTTGCCTTGAGCAGAGGCCCAGCTGGCCTAGGCAGGCAGTTTCAACTCCATCGCTGGTGCAATGGAAGCCTCCTCTTTGCTCTAGCTCCGTGGCTGCCAGCCGCCATCTTGTCTGGGTTAATTTGCATACAGTCACTCTGATTGACTGATGGGCGTGGCTTGGCTGGTGGGCGTGGTTTAGGTGTCTTGGAGTGATGGTTAAGTTGCATATTAATCTTTTATTAAGTTAGATACACACACACACATGCATAATTTATGTACACATACAGATGCTAAGAATAGAATTGATTATAGCCTTCTTGTCTATTAACCCAAACCAATAGCATTCATTTGCTTATATATTCTTCCTCTATCCCAATTTCTTGCCTCTTTCCTGGAGGAACTTTTGTCCTAGATGTTGTGTTTATCATTGCCTTTCTTTTATTTTTTAATCACTTATATGTTTATATTTAAACTCTTTTCTGTTCCTGCTGATAGTACTAGGTATGAATAAAGTTATATTTATGAAGGAGTCACCCTTCCTGGATGGAATGTGTGTAAATGCTACCAAGTAAACTCTGTGCCAACACGGGGATATTTTAATGTGTTAAGTCTGATGTTAAATGGAGTCAGACAGATGAAATATTGTTCCAGACAAGGCCTTAGATTTCTTTTGCTTTACGTATTATTTCAAATTACTGTAGTTAAATGATAAACTCTAACCTGCCATCATCCCAAAATCATTTTTATTTGTCTTAAAAGTTGGAATTCACAAAATGTAAAATTTTTTAAAATGTAAAGTTTTTAAAAAATATATATTTTATTGAATTTTTACAGAGAAGAATGGAGAGGGAAACAGAGTTAGAAACATCGATAAGAGAGAACATCGATCAGCTGCCTCCTGCACACCCCTACTGGGGATGTGCCCGCAACCAAGGTACATGCACCTTGACTGGAATCAAACCTGGGACCCTTGAGTCCGCAGGCTGACACCCTATCCACTGAGCCAAACCAGCCAGGGCCAAATATAAATAGTTTTAAATGTAAAGTTGAATTTTCTTTCTGTGATCATTGATCTTATGAGTCAGTATTTGCAATCCATCTGAATTTATATTTGCATATTTAGAAATAAATTCTGAGGTAATTATTTAGTAATTAGTCTCTAATACTATTTTATAATATTGCCAAAAAAATCCCATATTTTTTACTTAGTTCTCTATTATATCCTTTGATTAGTGAAAAATTTTAAAACCTGTCTGTAGTTTTACAGTTTATAATGTTCCCATGTAAGTATTGACAAATCTTTACCAATGTTTATTTTTATTCAGTGTGTTTTTCTTTTATTAACGATGTAACCTTATTGCATTCCTTCAAACTTGTCTCATTCCTCCCTTGCCTTCCAGTTACCAGGAAAGATCAAGGCCATTTCATTAGACCGCTCTAGAGCTTATTTTTAATTCACTAAGATATGCTCTTTATCTTGCCATGACGAATGACTTCATTCACTAATCAGATGTTCACTGAGTGAGAGGGATTGCACAATCTTTAGCGGTGCATTTGATCCCATCACTTTCCATTTGGGACACTGTTTCTTTGCCCTATCTGTTTGACATTTTCGAAATTATTTCTTTTCATAGGCTTCTTCCCTTATGTTTGCAAACCTGTGTTTGCTAAGGTATTCTTTGTTCTCAGAATGAAAATACCACTGCTAATAACAGTTTAAGCTTTTACTCTCCCAAGTTACCGGCTTTACTTGTAGCTATCAGACTTCATCAGCTTGAACACTTACACATTATTCTAAACACTTTGCTACATGCCTGTTAAAGTCATGAATTTCACTTTGTTTTCTTTCCTTTTCTACTAGGTGATTGCATGTGAACAGCAATTGGATACTACTTATGATGCCAGGTGTGACACGTGGTCCCTGGGGATCACGGCCATTGAGCTAGGGGATGGAGACCCTCCACTAGCCGACCTGCATCCCATGCGAGCACTCTTCAAAATACCAAGGTCAGTGGATTCTAACACTTGGCCCACTGTCTGCAGACCAATTTTCTTCCTCCAGCTACTGAGTGCTCATCATGGTCACCATGGAAATACTCAGATATATTTCAGTAAGTTGGGGGCAAAGTGGCCTGGAATATCATTCTGCTTCTTTGAAATATTGTGTTTGTTTAATAGTGTTATTTTCTTGGTCTGTTTAAGTAGAAAAGTTTGTTCTTGATACTTGGTATGCCTTTTTTTTTCTAATAGGATTTGGTATCCGAAAAAGCAGTTTCTCCCAGTCTTTACCCACTCCCAAGTTAGTCAGTGAGGCATCCAAGTCCACAGTCAAGGCAACAGTGATTTGCTTCTCTTCACTCTATCAGTCTAGTTATTTCACTGCTTGCTAAGACTTTTCTTTGTTTAGAACTTTAAAATACATTAAGAAAATTATAAATAAAATTTATTGATAAAATAATTATTATTTAAAATATGTTAATGTTTTGAATATATTAACATCAAACAGTAGACCTAGAAGAATAATTTCTTTGGAGCCATAAAAGCACATTCCTGTATCTACCAGGGTATGTAGACCCCCTCCCCTTCAGAGTGTACATTGTCAAACTTTCCCCTGCTTTTTATATTACTAATTAAACACTATCTAATCTAATAAAAGAGTAATGTGCTAATTGCATCACTCTGCTACACCCAAAGCCACACCTACCAGCCAATCAGAGCAACTATAGACAAATTAACCCAACCAAGATAGAGGCCGGCAGCCACAGATCTAGAGCAAACAGGAGGCTTGGTTGCCCCAGTGACGGAGGAAGCTGCCTGCCTAGGTCAGCTGTGTCCTCCACTCAAGGCAACAAAGTTTCAATTATAGAAGATAAATAAACTCCAGATGCCTGTTTCCAGCCAGCCTAGCTGGGAGCTTGGGTAGCTGGGGGCTGTGGTCAGCCTGCAAACAGCCCTCAGCCCCCCACCCAGGCTGGCCAGGAATTCCATAGGGACCCCCACCCTAATCCTTGACACCCTTCAGGGCAAACCAGCTGGCATCCACCCATGCACCAGGCCTCTATCCTATATAATAAAAGGGTAATATGCAAATTGACCCTAACAGCAGAACCACTGGGAATGACTGGTCACTATGACACACACTGACCACAAGGGGACAGACACTCAATGCAGGAGCTGCCCCTGGTGGTCAGTGTGCTCCCACAGGAGCCAGGCTGAGGCCTGCCAGTGCAGTGGTGATGGTAGGAGCCTCTCCTGCCTCCTCAGAAGCACTAAGGATGTCCGACTGCAGCTTAGGCCTGCTCCCTGCTGGCAAGTGGACATCCCCTGTGGGCTCCGGGCTGCCCGAGGGATGTCTGACTGCCAGCTTAAGCCTGATAGCCTGGGGAGTGGGTCTAAGCCAGCAGGTGGACATCTCCTGAGGTTTCCCAGACTATGAGAGGGCACAGGCCTGGCTGAGGGACACCCCCCCCCCCCCGCAGTGCATAAATTTTTGTGCACCAGGCCTCTAATTTTATATATTTTGTTAGTTCTTAGATATTTCAAAAAGCTGTTATGAAAAGACTGCCTATATTTAGTATAGATATAATATCTTCTGAAGCCTTGAAGCCTTTCTCAAGGATTTTACCTGGTAACAGGGCAGAGTGGTAGGTGGTATGTTATAGTTTGTTAGCACATTTTCTGTTAAATTCTATGGTCCCAACACCTATAGAACATATAATCATATGTACAAAGTCTTGGGGGGTCAGTTTCCAGTCCTAAGAATTCATGCCAATATTTAATATTCATTTTCAAATGGATATTTTTAGAATAGTTGGCATATAATTAAATTAGTATAACACCAAACATTTGACTTTGTGATGTCACTTTTGAATTTTCTATTCTATCTATAGATTCTAAATGATAACACATAACAATGTATTTTTAGGCCTGATTGTAAAATGCATAGCTTATTTGGTAAGTGGAGAAACAAGATTACATAAAAGAACAGAAAACCTACTCTGCACCACATCTAAGACATGTCATTAAATTTGAGGGAAACAGAAAAAAATAATCGTATATTTCCTAACTCCTACTATGTAACACGAAGGACTGTATTTTATGAACCATTTTAATGATGGTTTCAATGACCATAGTTAGCCCAGTGTTATTACTTTTGGTGGTGTTGCTGGATGGAGGAGTGATGACACCATTGATACATGTATCCATGAGCAAGCCACTTATGGAAACTACCTCATCTTAGTTATTTCTTACTACTTTCGCCACCAGTATATCTCTAAAATGGAACTCTAAGAATTGCTACTGACTCTAGAAACAATTATAGAAATGGGATCTGAAAAGGTGACCAGTTCTAAGTGCTCTAAAATCACCAAAACTCTTATCCTAAGCAAGCCAATAGATCGCTTACAAAGGAATTTTTCAGGAGGACAAGAAACAAAGCAAGACTGTTGGAGGAAAGAATTACTTCTTTTAATGTGAAATCAGCGATCTCCAAATAGTCCAAAGGATTGTAAAATGAGCTTTAATGGTGAGCCAGGGTAGATGAGTAGCTGCACTTTTCTTTAATCAGGCTGTACATTCATTTCATTATAAGCTATTCAAGGAGCAATGCAGGACTGAAGACACAATGTTTTCATCCCACTATTGAAAACAAAGAGCTGTTAGAATTAACATAAAGTGCTACTTCAGCCAATGCAACCCTCATGGTTGATCAATGTTGCTTGATTACAGAGTTAGCTCAGCCTCATTTTCAAGTGAAGTTCTTTTGTATTCATGAACATGTCTAAGAAGGAAAGATTTGTTCAGCTTAAAAATGAAAGGAATTAATAACAAAATCTTTCAAGTGGCATTTGGAGCTTTATAGCTAATCGTATTTTTCAGTTCCTTACTTTTGTGGCACTATCTCCGGCCACGTATTCAGTAACAACAGAACTCATGACAATGATGTCCTGTGCCCCTCTCGCCTGACGTTTCCTCCGTCTCCTGAGCAATTCCTCTCAGGTCACCTCTGTGTACTCTGGACATCCCTGAGACGTCTGCGAGGCACAAAGCAAAAATTGTTTTCCTAGTATTTCTTGTTTCTGTTCTGCTCAGTAGATGTTTTCCCCTACGGCTCTCAGCTAAAAGCAAGAAGATTCTTTAAAAGGAAAAAAATTATCAGTTAGAAAAATTGGGTCATCTATTAAATGCTTTCAGAGAAACAAGAAACCTGTCATTTTATATAAAGAATGATTAATAACTCATTTATCTGCCTTTGAATTGGAAAATGATGTGTATAATACTTGATTTTACCCAGCAGGACCTGTGAGGGCAGTTTTAGATTAGTCCGGTTCTGCCCCTAATTTTGCACTGACTGACTGGTGTGTCTAATTCAACCTTGATTATTATTTTTCTAGGAATCCACCCCCCAAACTAAGGCAGCCTGAGATGTGGTCAGCAGAATTCAATGATTTCATCAGCAAGTGAGTAACAAGATAGTCTTTAAAAAAAAAATCAAAGAAACACCATCTTGCTAATTTTGAAATGTGCCTTTTAGAACAATTCCTTCATGCTTCCTCCTTACATTTTCTCTATTAAATAGCCCCAGAGGTTTCCACTATCTTCTTCAAAACAGGCATTTGTTGTGTCTTATAAATGTTCAGTGAATTCATTGTTGCCTAAACAATGACCTCAGGGCCCTGTTGATTCACTTATTGGTAGTAAGTTCTGCAGACTTTGCATCATCCAATAACATATTCTCCTGTCCACCTGCCTTTAGCAACTACACCTTCAGCTTCTCCCACCTGCTCACCTTCCATCTATTTACTCTGCTATTTAACGCTTCACTTATCTTTATCATTAATTCTCATCATGATCAGGCAATATTTATTATAGTTGGTGAATCTCATAATCATATAGATAAAATGCTTATACATTTGAAATTCAGCAAACATTTTAAATTTGACGTATATTTAGCTCAAGTGCAGTGCCCTCAGACAGTTGACCAGATGCCATGAGTTCAGACATTTCTAAATATCTGTCCCATAGACTCTGTTTTCACAATTTTTATTATGACTTCACCTTAGAAAATAAGGGTAAGAGATGACCTCAGAGAAGGGTCATTAAGATTTGGTGTTAGACTCCACTCCAAAAATGTAGAAAGGGCAAAGAAAGTAGAGGAACCAGTTATACCCATCCATAACTGCTATCACTGGTTTTCCTACCAAGAATATCTGCTTATTATTACAAAGTCAGGTGCATAGATTTAAGGTTTGTGGAAACCTAAAAAGGATTGATAATAGTTTTTTTTCTTTTTTTTTTAAATATATGTTACTGATTTTTTTACAGAGGGGAAGGGAGAGGGATAGAGAGTTAGAAACTTCAATGACAGAGGGACATCGATCAGCTGCCTCCTGCACACCCTCTACTGGGGATGTGCCCGCAACCAAGGTACATACCCTTGACCGGGACCCTTCAGTCTATAGGTCGACACTCTATCCACTGAGCCAAACCAGTCATGGCTAGTTTTTTATTTTTTCTTAGTTTTCACTTAACCAGTCATTACTGAGTATGTATTATGCACTAGAGAATATTTAATAAACTGTAATAGAATTTCATAAATCTCAGGAGAACCATTGGTAACTCTGAAGGGCTCGCCACAATTCATAATTATGCTCCATGTTTTCAGATCCTTCCATGCAGATCCTGAGTGGAACCTGGTGACTGACATATTTCATACAAGTTCACCTCTGAGAAACATTTACTGATTTCCTCCAGGCAGTTAATATTCTGTTCTGTGCGCTCTCATTGTAGTGTGTTTGTCTTCCTCTTGTAATATTGCCACTTTCATTCAGCTACCTTCTTAGGGGTCTTTCTCCCTACCTAGACAGGAAGTAACTCCAGGGCACTGAATGGGCCTTATCTGCCACTATAACTCCAGTGTCTTAGCAAAGTGCTTGGTGCACATCAGATATTTTATGAAATTTTACTTGAATAAAATCATTTTATATGTGACTAAGAGCAATACAAGTGCTGCAGATGTCGGAAATCAACAGTCTGTTAAACTAAATGAAAACTGAAAGCTCTTGTTTGTATTTTTAGATATCATCATTCTTATTCCTTAGTATATTTTATTTAGCATACCCGGGAAATATCTTTTTGGTTAAGCCCAGTAAAATAAATTGCCAAATTACCATTTCAGGAAGATCAACAATACAGATTAGAAATGGCACTGCTGAAATCAAGGCATAAGTTCCTTCTTTTTTCCTTTTTTCTATATCCCCAGATGATAGCCCAACCCTGACCAGGTTTCTCATAGATCCTCAGAATCTCAGGATTGGAAGAGTATTGTAAATTTATGTAGCCCATTCTTATATTGGTAGAGTAAATCCTTTTTAAATATGTCCACTGAGCAGTCATCCAATAAATAGACACCCCTAATAAAAATAATCATACTTCCCAGTGTGCTAAGTCTATCTTTGGGAAACCTCACTGTTGAAAGTTCTTCCTATATATTTTTTTTTCATTTTTAAATATATCTTTACCAGGGGCCCATTGCATGAAGAGATTTGTGCAGTAGGACTTCCCTTCCCCTGGCTGCCAGCACCGGTTTCCCTCTGGCACCGGGGACCCAGGCCTTGGCTCCGCTTGGAGCCTCTGGTTTTGGCCACTCGGGCCCCAGAGCCTCCAATCTTGACCGCTGTGGTCCCGGAGCCTCCGGTCTTTGCTGCTCCTCTGCTTTGTGCCTACATATGCAAATTATCCACCATCTTTGTTGGGTTAATTTGCATAATCTGATTGGCTGGTGAGCATAGCAAAAGGACGGTCAATTTACATGTTTGTCTATTATTAGGTAAGATTGTTGATAGTATTATAGATACCCCCCATTTTCTCCTCTTTACCCCTCCTCTCAGCTCCTATCTACCCCTCCCCAGATCTTCACTACTCTATTGCCCTTGTCCATGGGCTAAGCATGTAAATATATAAGAGGGATCTCTTACCCTTTGGGACAGAATGGATGGGCCTGGAAAATATTATGTGAAGTGAAATAAGCCAAACTTAGTGAGATCATATAAAAGACAAATATCACATGATCTCACTCATTTGTGGAATCTGAAGAACAAAATGAATTGACCAACAAAATAAGACCTGAAGCAGGGAGGCATGGAACAGACTGATATACCTCAAGGTGGGGTTCGGGGGACAAGAAGAGATAGAAAGTTCTTCTTTATATTAACCTGAAATCTGTTTATCTCTTAATTCTACCAATTCATCTATCTATCGTTTATCTCCTGCAGTCACTGAGAACTGTCTATAATCTCTGTCAAATAATTGGAGACAGCCTCACAGCTGGTTGAGCACCCTGAGTTTGTCCCAGTGTTCCTCCTGTGATGCTGCAGAGGTGCTCTCACTCCCACCTCCTTTCTTATGACTCTGCTCCGGGAGAACCTCTCAAGAAGCATGACCTACATGTACATCTACCGTATGACCTCAGAAAATATCTACCAACATGGACTTTAAACATCCTCAATGCATTAGCCTTCTCAAACACGATAGCAGTTTTATCACATAGAAAGAATTAGATCAATGAGAAACCTCTAGAAGCATTAGTGAAGGAAACTGAAAAGTTTATTTTAATTTCAGATAAGTATTAAAACTGTAATGACTTGTTATTTATTTTTAGCTAATGACATGTAAAGGAGAAAGACCAAGTTTAATTCTCACTATGCAATAATGCTTGTGGGGAGACTAGGGCAGTAGTATTTAGTAGCATAATCATCGATGTGTGCACTTTCACAAATATTCATTTCATCCCATTGCATTTTAATATTTTTTTGAGATGTTTTTGAGACCTGGACTGAGCGATTATGAGGAACAATATTCTCTTAAGTTAAAGAATACCAGTTTAGGAATATGAATCATATTTTATATAACTTATCTAATAATTGCATGTTCTTTATTGCCAGTGCAGGTGCTTGACTAAAGATTACGAAAAGCGTCCAACAGTGTCAGATCTTCTGCAGCATAAATTCATTACGCAAATCGAGGGCAAAGACATGATGTTGCAAAAACAACTCATGGAGTTCATTGACATTTATCAATGCGTGGGAGGCGCAGAAAAGGCCAGGTAATCAAATAACATCTTAACCCTAAAAGCCCAAGGATCAGCTAAAGACTGAACAATTTTATAAGGAAATAGTAAAGGTGAGAAAAGAACTGAAATTCTATGTTGTGGTTTGGAGATCAGAGGCACTTACATGAAAAGTGATTGTCGGAAGTTGAGTTGCATCCGAAATTGGTAAAATCACTGGCAGCCTTTTTACACAAACTTTCTCAAAACAACGATTGTAAACTTCAATAGGTGACTAGTATTAGTGTAAATGTTCATGTATTTTCTGCTCCTCTGTAAAGTAAGATATCTTAGAATTGAGATTTAAGAAGAAACGTAATATTTGATTTTTTTGATAATATTATTTGTTGGTATCATTTTCCTTGGTTAAATTATATTCAAAAATAATTAATATATTTATTTATACTTCTTATTTGGATTTGTTTAAATGTATATATTTATAATATTGCCATGTTTTTTATGTATTAAGAAGATAGTATATGTGTTTATTTTAGGAAATTTAGAAGATGTGAAGAAATGTAGAACGAAATCAATCTATAACCTTATAGTATCTTATGAACAGAAATATATTTTTTAAAAGTTGAGTAATATTTTTGTGTTTTAGAGACTGCCTTCTTTCACTGAACAGTGAATGTCTATGTCATTAAATATCCTTCGACCAAAAAATTTTAATGCCTGCACAACATTCTCTTGCACAACTGATATAAATAATCCTCTATTACTAGACATTTAAGTTGTTACTAGTTGTTTTTATTCTAGTAACACCATAATGAAAGAACTATACCTGAATCTCTTATCATCTCCTTAAGATAAATTACTATAGATGGTACTGTTAAGTCAAAGAGTAGTCATTTGTCATTTAAATTCATTCTTGAAAATCCTATTAGTTCCATCTCAGGAGCCTACCACTATTTAGGGAGTTGGGACATGACTTAAAAGACAATTGTATTTGAATTCCTTTTGCAGTTTTATATATTTAATTCCTATTTCTTAATGCCTACTGTATGCAGGACATTGTATGAGGACTTTATTTCTATTGCCCCATGGGCTTTTACAACAACCCTGAGAGGAATGTGGTTTTTTTAAAATTTTGTTTTATTGCTTAAAGCATTACAAAGATTATTGCATATGTATCCTTTTTTTCCCTTTGACCTTCCCCCAGCTTCCCCTACCCCCCAGTGTCTTGTGTCCATTGATTATGGTTATATGCATGCATATGAGTCCTTCAGTTGATCTCTTAACTCCCCCCATGTCTCCCCAGCCTTCCTGCTGTAGTTTGACAGTCTGTTCCGTGCTGTTCTGCCTCTGTATCTATTTTTTTCATCAGTTTATAATGGTCTTTATTATCCATAAATAAGTGAGATCATGTGGTATTTTTCTTTCATTGACTGGCTTATTTCACTTAGCATAATGCTCGCCAGTTCCATTCATGTTGCTGCAAATGGTAAAGATTTGTTTGATACTCCATTTTCACAGCTGAGAAGAACCGAGGTTTGAGAGACTCATTAACTTGTGCAAGGCTATAGAAGTAATGAATGACTTAGTAAGATTTCAATTCCTGATCCCAAAGCCCACGCTTTGTTCTTATCAGAGTAAATGGCCTAACAATTGTGGAAGATCTGAGGAGATGTTCTTGCCTATGTGAGCTTACAAATTTGCTGGAGAGACAGAAGTGATACACCTGTAATGAGGAAAAATTGAAGTTGTGAGTGGAATAGAGTGCCAAAAAAGAAGGAAGCAGGCATGGGGTTTATAGCAAAGAGGTGGTCTTTGGCTCAGACAGGCTTATACTTTTATCTTTGTGTGAAGACAGTTTTATAGTCTGCCACAATCCCATCCTTCTCAAAACAAACAGACAACAAGCAGTCAAACAGGAACTGAAGTATATACCATCGTTGTACAGGTGTTCAATGTCAAGAACTCTGAGGGATCTGAGGTTTTACCCTACTTGAAAGCTAGTAAGTTGACTTGCCAGTTTCGTGAAGGCTAGAAGAAGACATGAGACTCCTGGAACAGAGACAAAGGACGCTGTTACTCACAGTTAAGTCAGTAGCATGGGTTTTATGTTCATGTTTGTTGTCCTTGCAGACAGGTCATAGGGTGTAGGCCTAAGAAGGTACTGCATACACAGTGGGTTTGCCTCACAATTGAGGAACCCTGAGCATGAGAAGCTAATCTTTTAAAGGGTCTGCTAGCAAACCAGTCCAAGCTTATCCCTGGAGCAAACACTATCTTAACTTCCATCTGTTCTGGAGGGAGATTTTATCTTTGGATCATAATCCTGGTGCTCTGAATTCTAGTGATAAACAATTTTGAAAACTGCTACATTTTGGGCTCTGTGTTAGACTCAATACTTCTGTTTCTGAGTCACAAAATTTATTCCTGTTTATCCAACTAAGAACTCAGAATATACTTTCAATATGGGAACTCTTACATAACTATGGGAAATTTTCAGTCATTTCATTAAATATTGAGCCTTTTTTTCTTTTTTTTACTTATAAGTGATAAATATTGAAATGTTCTACTTTACCTTACATATTTTATCATTTCTTTTTCATGTTTTCATCCATTTATTAATCTCTGCTGCATTCTGGATGATTTCTTCAGAATTGTTTCCCAATTCACTAATTCTCTCTTAGACTAGGCCTAGTATAAATTTATTCTATGTAGGGATTTTTCCATGATAATATTTTTATTAACATCTGTATCTTTCATTTCTAGACTTTCTCACTGTTTTATCTTTTCACCATTTATTCTTTATTCATATATGACTTCTTATAAATGGCTATTCATATACGGCAAATTTGTTGGTGAATGTGTGAATTTAATTCTTTCATTTTTCTCTTTTATCTTACACTATTTAGCAATCAATTTTTGATTTACATTTCAATAATGGTGAATTGTCCTGGTTAGTGAGTTTATTTGTTTCCTTAATATTTGGTTTCCTTCTGTGGTTTAGAATTTTAGTTTACCCTTTCGTCTTGGATGGGGTGTTTTGTGTTCTGTTTTTCTTTTTTTGGAAATCTTTTCTCCTATTTTGAAGATTTTTTTCCTTTGCTATAATGGGGCTTCAGGAGCCCCCTAGCCCAAAGCCTTGCTGCCTAGCATGACTTGAGGCTATCACAGATCTAGTCACCAAGCCAGTATAAAGTAGACTTTATGTCTCTGCTCCATTCTGCAATCTTGAGTACCTGGCTGCATGAAAGGAAGAAGGTGCAGAATTTTTTCAATCTTCTAGGCAAGTGAAACCCTTACATCCTGCCCAGCCCTCCTCCTCCACCCCCCCACCAGTGCGCACACACACATGCGCACACGTGCACACTCACATGCACATGCTTTTACTGCTCCCCTGCTAGCCTGATTACCCCTAACCACCTTTGCCTCATCCCTCACCCGGGACCCAGGATTCCTTCCTTTGGCCAGTCACAGGCACCCGGGACCTGGGCTTTCCTCCCTCTGGCCGGCTGCAGGCACCCAGGACCCGGGTTGACTTCGCCTGGGCTGGACGCAGCCACAGGGGACTGTGGGCAGGCAGCTTGTTCCTCTCCCAGGCCACAGGCCCAGGCATAGCATTGGCACCCGGGACCATGGGGCGGGCGGCTTGTCCCCCTCCCGGGCCACAGATACAGATGCAGCCACTGGTGCCTGGGACCACAGGATGGGCGTGTTGTCCCTCTCCCGGGCTGCAGGCACAGGCACAGGCACAGCTGCTGGCACCCAGGACCTCAGGGCAGGCAGCTTGTACTTCTCCTGGGCCACAGCCTGGCTGGTCCCCATTCTTCTCTCTCTAGTGTTGAGTGTCTGAGCTGTTACAGTGTGACAGCATGAGAGTGTGATGACCATTTGCATATTATATAGGATACTCAGGAAAAGAAATGAGACTCTAGTATACCACAGGCAACACCTGGGCAAAAATAATCCTCTTCAAGATCACACAAAATCATTTGATTTGTCACAGTTCTCAAATTGATAAATTGATCTAAAATCTGACTGTGCTCAATTAACATAGCTGAATCAAAGCTGATATTTTATTGTACCTGTTACTAACTTTTGAAATTGTATTGTATGTGCTTGAGAGGATACTTTAAAAAAGTAAGAAATCACATTCATTTTTAAGGACCATTCTACTATACATTTTATGTAAACTGAGTACTTTAAATTTCTAGATGATGGGGAGAAAGTGGGGTTAGGAGGTACTGTTGAATGGATACAAGAACTTTCTATTTTAAATCAAGGTCTGAGTATAATGAGTCACTTATAACTTCCTTAGCTAATTTGAGAAATGGAGATATATGTGCATGCAGCAACTGCTTTCAAGTCGTACCTCATGGGAGTTATGGGTGACAATGTTAGAGTACAGACTAAATCAGTGAGAAATTCAGATTATAGAATATTTTAAAAGAAAAGCTTAATTTTTCTGTTTGATATCTTATCTAATAAAAGAGTAATATGCAAATTAGGTATCACTGCATCACAAAGATGTCCGTGCCCATAACCACAAGATGGCGGTGCCCAGTCTCCTCACCTCTGCCACTGAAGTGTTCGGGCCTGTTGGTTGGCCAGGCAGACAGTCCCAGGGTCAGGTGGGGAGTGCTGGCCACTGCTCAGCCACCAGGCCATGTAATGTGCAAGTTGTTCTAACAGCAGAAAGAATGACTGGGAATGACTGGTCACTATGACACACACTGACCACCAGGGGACAGACACTCAATGCAGGAGCTGACCCTGGTGGTCAGTGCACTCTCACAGGGGCAGCTCTGCTTAGCCACAAGCCAGGCTGACAGCTGCCAGTACAGTGGTGGTGGTGGGAGCCTCTCCTGCTTCCTCACAGTGCTAAGGATGTCCGACTGCAGCTTAGGCCTGCTCCTTGCTGGCAAGTGGACAACCCCTGAGGGCTCCTGGGCTGCCAGAGGGTTGTCTGACTGCCAACTTAGGCCTGATCCCCCAGGGAGCGGGTATAAGCCAGCAGGTGGACATCCCCCAAGGAGTCCCAGACTGTGAGAGGGCACAGGCTGGGCTGAGGGACCCCCCCACCCCGAGTACACAAATTTTTGTGCACCAGGCCTCTCGTTTTAAAATAATCAAAGATTTAATGGGAATGGATAAATGTCATTTGTAATGAAAGCCTTCTCAACTAAAAACAACAATATAAGTCAACTTAAGAAGAAAAGCAATTTAGTAAAAAATAATGAATGTCTGAGAGAGCCAGGCCTGCCCAGGCATCAGCAAAGGAAGCAAGATCCTCAAATAGCCTTCCTCAAGAACCACCAGTGATACTCACCCTCCACCCTTGCATTCCTTGCAGCCACAGTGGTTTTGTGAATGCCACATCCACCTCAAACCGCTGGTCAGCTGACTTTGAGCTCTGTGTCACTCCCTTGACACCCTCAAGTCCATACAGGACTATCCAGTTCCCCATGCTTAGGTCACAGGTCCATGCTGTGGGTGAAACATACAGAGAGACACTCTTGGTCCTCCCTCACTTCCAGTTCCTATGTGGGAGACAGAGTCCTTCCTTTCAACCATCTGGGAACCACACTCTCCCCCAGGCTCTCTACCCTCAGCCCCTGCAGAAGAAAAGTATTCTGAGCTGCTGAAACTGAATATCCATTATGTGGAATATGCCAACAGGTTCTTAAAATTCTATTTTATATACCTTGAACATTTACCTAAAAGTATTATTTAAGCTGTGATTTGCATTCCCCGTAAATAAAGGAAAACCTAGCCCAGTATCTACTTGATGATGACAAATTCCAAATTGAAATTTCTTTATGTGGTAGTTATAGTATTAATTATGAGTCCAGTGCATGAATTTGTGCACCTTGAAAGGAACTGTCAGCTGCGAAACTGCACTGGGCACAGGGGCGGGTCTTGGCCCATCCTCTATGCCCCCACCCAGCCCCTCCTACCACAGCCTCAGTTCCTTGTCTGCTAGCTGCTGCTGCTCCCATGCCCTGCCAGTGCCAGACCCACTTGCACCCACTGACCGTGTGGAGTGATTGAGGCCAGCACCTGCAGAGGGTGTGAGCAGCAGCAGGTGCAAGTGGCAGCAGGTGGGAGTGCCAGGAGGTATCGTGGCATGTGTGAGCAAAGAATTTTCAAATTTTCAGTAACCACTAGGCTCACCTGATGACAGAAACCGGTGACCCGCTTGGTCTGGCATGCATGCCCCCACCACCCCACTCACTTGCTCTTCCATTCTGCCAGGGCCAATGTCCACCATGACTACTGGTGGTCAGCGTATGTCATAGATACTGGTTATTCGGTTGTTCTGCCATTTGGTCTATTCACATATTAGGGTTTTATATATATAGATATGGTATCTTTTAAACTTTTTTTGTTTTATGTACAAAGAAAAATAACTTTAATATTTTATTTGACATGCTCGATATGCTAGTATTGATTAATTTTGAAATAGATAAATTACATTTTGAATATGATTTTATAGTAGTAGAAGGAATCTATGTAAAACTTTAGTAACTCAAACATAGTTATCTCTTAGGCCAAAAATACTAGCTGCATTTGTGGTGCTGTGCAATCACCCCCACCCCTACTCCCCATCTCCACTCCCACCCCTTGGCCTTGGCATATGTGGTTTTCAGACCATGATATAAGGCACATTTCTCAAAGGATTAACAAATGAAAGACAAACTAGAAAACTGTCTAACCATTCAGTGCTAAAAGAGGTGTCAATTCTTTAGTTAGGTGTAAGACTTTTTGTAACGGAAATTCACTTGAGTGGGAGTTTTATTTAAAAAATGAAGGGAGAAAGCAGAAAAATCAATACTAAGTAACAATAAGGTTCTTTCAGTGCAATTCAATGTGTGCTTTCGTTTTACTTTCTATTTTATGAGCAAGATAATTTTCCTCTAATAGCTGTGACCATGTCCTGGTGAGAATTATTCACCCTTTTAGAGCATTTGCTCCTCCTTTCTCTTAATACATGGGATTTCTAAAATGCTATCCTGGCTACTTTTACAATAAACAGCCTTTTGATTTCTGTCTCCACTTCAATTTCAAATATGTCAAAGATACCTCAAACTTAACATTTCCTAAATTGAACTGATGCTGTCCCACCCAAAAGTAATTATTTGTTTCCTGTCTTATTAATGGTACCGCTACTCATCCCAGTATGCCAACCAGAATGCCAGCCATACATCTAGGCATTATCTTGACATGTTCTTCTCTCCTGCTTTCTGTTGTTAGTCCATAGCAAGACTAAGTTTTTTTTTTTATACCCCCACTCAACCCAATACCAATTGTGGTACAATCTCTGCTGTCATAGAAATCATGTGTTGAGACAACACATTCATGTTGTCTCGATATTTATTGAGGCCATTGTGTAGAGCTCTGGATGAGTTGCTGCAGGGATCTGACAGCTGAAGCAGCTCTTGAGTCTGCTCTTGGAGTTTACCTTTTAGTGAAAAGTGTAAGACAAGCATGTAAATAACCATTACACAAAGTAAGACACTTCAATTTCATAAAAAGAATACCAACAATGTCCTGTGAAATTTCAGCAGAGAGGATTTCTGCTATCAGGTGTAGGAAGGCAGCCTTTGAATCAGCATAGCAAGGCATAAACACGACTTAATCACGTGAGACAGTTATCACTAGATGAATATTATTGCTGGAAAGAACAACTTGAGCCCTAACTAGAGCATCAGCCTGTGGACTCAAGGGTTCCAGGTTCGATTCCGGTCAAGGGCATGTACCTTGGTTGCAGGCTCACCCCCTGTGGGGAGTGTGCAGGAGGCAGCTGATCGATGTTTCTCTCTCATCGATGTTTCTAACTCTCTATCCCTCTCTCTTCCTCTCTGTAAAAAAATCAGTAAAATATATATATTTAAAAAAGTACAGCTTGAGTAAAGTCATGAAAGCAAGGAGATATGCTCACAGACAGGCAAGCATTTAGTCAAAGTTGCAAGGGGAAACTCATAAATAGGATTGGAGAGAACAGACCTCAGACAACATTGAAAATCAGGCTAAGAGGTTTGTCCTATGTTCTTGACAGCCCACATTAGAGAGGACCCCTGAGACACATGTGTCCTATTGTGCACCATCCTTTCCTGGTTTCTAGCAGGTAAGCTGATACACCAGGACACATTATAGCAATAATTTTGGATGCAGTTTGCTTGTTTCCAGTATTTCTTCCTAACTTTTTAAACTATTGTATATTTTTAATACAATATTTTCAAGTTGGTGGGGGAAGTTGGTTCTCATGTTTAATTATAAAGCCAATTAGTGGCTAATCTAAACTAATAAAAGCGAAATAGTAAAATTAATCGTTTCTCCAAGACAGGGTAAGCCACGCCCACCAGCCAATCAGAGCGGCTGTATGCAAATTAGCCCAGCCAACATGGCAGCCGCCACTCACGGACCAGAGTAAACGGCTGTTTCCATTGCGGCAGGAGCGAAAGTGAAGCTGCGCCCGCTCAGCTCAGCTCTGATTAAACTGGCTCTAGAGAAACACACCTTTGAAACAATGTAACAATCATAGATTCCTCCGGAGCTGAAGGAAAGAGCAGCCCAGGTCTAACCAGTAAAAGTAACAATTGTTTCATTATAGACACTGCAAGGTGAGGCAGAGGAGGCTTCCTTAGTAGTTAGAAGGCCGCCCTAAAGGAACACTGTATCAATTATAGAAGATAACCCCAGACCTTAAAGGAACAGCATCAATTATAGGAGAAAAACCGCAGACCTGCGTCCAGCCAGCCTTGCTGGGACGTTGGGCAATGGGAGCTGTGGGCAGCCTTAAAGCCCCTCACTCAGGCTGGTCAGGCACGCCAGCAGGTGGACATCCCCCGAGGGCTCCCAGACTGCGAGAGGGCTGGGCTGAGGGACCTCCCGAGTGCACAGAGCGGCTGCAGGGCGGAACAGCGCAGGACCCAGAACCCGTGAGTGGGAAACAGGCAGCAGGGTTGGAGGGCACCGGGAAGCGGGTAAGAGGCAGCAGGAGGTCAGCGGCCTGCTTGGTGGGCTTCCCAGGCCCTTTGCGGGGCACCGGGAAGCGGGTAAGAGGCGGCAGGGGGTCAGTGGCCTGCTTGGTGGGCTTCCCAAGCCCTTTGTGGGGCATCAGGGAGCGGGTAAGAGGTGGCAGGGGGTTGGTGGCCTGCTTGACAGCTGTCCAGGCCCTTTGCGGGGCATCGGGGAGCGGGAAAGAGGCAGCAGGGGGTCGGCAGCCTGCTTGGTGGGCTTCCCAGGCCCTTTGCGGGGCATCGGGGAGCGGGTAAGAGGTGGCAGGGGGTCGGCGGCCTACTTGGCAGCTGTCCAGGCCCTTGGAGGG
>PVJC01018187.1:0-31651 GCA_004026665.1 Murina feae | reverse complement strand
CCACTTTTCCCTACTGACCAGTTGATCCAGCTTTCCACACAGATATTGCTGCCTATTGTGGTGCCTTCTCTCAGGTTAGGAGCTCTTAGCCATCCCTAACCTCTCCCTTGCTGCTCTTCGAATTGCTCCCCCCTCAAGATGCTCTCTCCCTTCCTCATTGAAGGGACCACAAAATCCTGAGAAGATGAATGTGCCCTAACTTGTCTCCATGTGCCCAGGCCTTATGCATTGCTGACTGACTCAGCCCCACCCCCCCCACCCCACCCCGGCTCCTATCCCCATCAGCATCAATAAAACCTCCTGTCTCCAGTGGCCCCGGCTCCTCCCTGTGTGCTGGACATTGGGGGTTGGGCAGGGAACAGGCATGGGCTAGGGCTCCCCAGAGACTGGGAACCTTTTGTTTTCTGTAAGAGGGGACAGAAGACAATAGGCTTCATTGTGGTCCCCCCACCCCCCAATTTCTCTAACAAAGCTCTGGGCTCCCTTGGAGGGGCCAGTCTTGCTATGGGGCCCAGCCACAGATTCTATAGTAGACTGGGATGCAAAAGACAGGCTCAGAAAGGGAGAAGTGGAGAGCTATCTGTTTACATCCCTAAGAGTAAAGATCTGTACCAGCAGTTGGGGCTAGAACTCTAGCCTTTACCTCTACCTAAGACTCCCAGGTATCTCAGCTTCCAGGCCTGGAGTCATTAGAAAGATAGCTCAGTTACTTCTGCTCACCAACATTGGTGATTAGATCAGCCATAGGAGACTCCAGGCCTAAGGAGGTAGTGGGGCACCATAACCTGCCATGGATTTATTCCCTCCATCTTGGAGCTTGTCCTTCACCTCAGTTGCATTAGAGATAAGCCCAAAGACAAGCAAGCCTAGCCCAAACTGTTGGCAAAAAAAAAATTTATTTTCCTTTGAAATAAAATGTACAATCAAAAGATCTCAGAGCTTGGGATAGTAGGTAGGTTGGGAAAGGGGCACCAGTTTGGGATTGGATCTGCCTCTGGCCCTTCCACCCCACACTTTTGCCAAGGAGGATGAGTCTGTAAGCCAGAGATTTCAGAAGGGAAGAGAAACGTATGCTGTGCCAGTGCTTTTCTGGAGCAGTCAGCCTTCGGGTACAGATCACCACCTCCACAAGGGGATATCAGAAGCACAGACTGGGAGAGCCCTTGGAAATCATGCAGCCTGCCCACCCTCCCATCATCAGACATGAAGTCAGGACTACACCATCTGGGCAGCCTTAGCAGGGTGTGCAGAGTAGATTATTAGAGACATGAGCCAAGTGAATGACCACAGGAAGACAATGGCTGTGGTTTTCAGGTGGCAGCCACTGCTCAGTGGTCCCTGACCTCAACACGAGGTGGCTATGTTAAGGCCAAGAACCGGATGGTGGTTATGAACCTCAGGACTTTTTTTAGCACCAGATGGAGCTCTTCTGCCAACTCAGCTTCTTGGGCTTCTCAGGTAAGGGTGATGCTGCTTGAAGATCCCTGTGCCTTCACATGAGGTGGGGAAAGGAGATGCCGTAGAGCTGGGTGAAGCCATGTCCTGTGCCCTTCCTCCCGTCTTCTTCCCTCCCCCACTTCAGTAGGGCCCAGAGAGGACACAGGAGGTAGGGAAGGCCAGAATGGTGATCTCGTTTCTAGTTTCTGGGCAGTGGGCCTCCTCTGCAGGAGAGAAGGGTTTAGAACCGCTTTTCCTCAGGCAGGGAGGTAATGAGAAGCTCCTTGTTCCCGAAGTCCCACCAGGCTGTCATGTGGAATGCCATGTTGGTTAGGACAACAGTGTATTCCAGGATGGCAAAGATGGTGTACACTGTTTAGAGGACACAAGGAAGGGCATGGTGAGCCTCCTGTCCCCACCTTGCCCCTGACCTGGGGCTTCTTGATAAATCACCACCACACCACTACATAGCACACCACCATACTGCACATTATAGGAAACACAATTGTCCTGTGGCCATCTATGGATCCCAGCCTGGCCTCACCTCCAGCCTCACAATACATGTTGTGCCGAAAGTAGACAGCCAGCGCCGTGAAGAAGGAGAAGAAGTTGATGACGAAGAGCCGCTGCTTCCAGTTGTAGGACTTCTGATCCTAGAGGATAGGCTGTCTGATCACTCTGCAGCTTGTTGGATATGTGTCAGTGGCCTCTCCTGTTAACCCCAACTCCTAAGGACCGGTCTCCCCAACCTTGGTCATGGAAGGGGGCACAGGCAGAGGCAACAGGAATGATGGGCAGGTTGACATCCCTGCATCTGGGTATAATGGGGCCAAGGAGCAGTGGTGTCCCTGCCCTCCCACTTTGGGAAGATGGAATATGAAAGTTACTTGGAGTCAACCAGCCAACCCAACACCTCCAGATACTGGGAAGAAAAAAAGGTGTTATGTGTGGTGGTGGGGGGGTGCAATTGTCATCATTACAGACCCTGACACATCTTCCTAACCCACGCCCCTCATTCTACCTCCATTTGGAGCCTCCATCTCCTCTCTTCTCCAGTCTCCCATACTATCCAATTCTCCCCTTATCCTCAAGTCCCAGCTTCAGCCAAGATTCCAATTAGAACTCCAGTTCCCACCTCACCATTAACCGCATCCAGAGGACAGGTCTCCTTGATTGTCCTCTGTGTACCTGGAGCCCCAGGTCTACCCTACGGGGGTAGACCATACTTCCTGACTTACTGTGTGCTTCTTGGTCAGCCGCCAGATAATACAGGTGAGGAGCATGTGACTGAGGGATGCTGCGATGAACACAATGAAAGCGTTTTCGTGGATAGCTGGAGGGAGAGAGGAGGTTTGGGAGCACTCATTGCAGGGAGCACCCAAACCCTACATCTGAAGGTTGGAGTAAGGGAGGGGCAGGGGCATCCCCTCCCAGAACCCTTCCTTCCCCATTCTCCTTCCCTCCTCAGGTCACCCACTGAAGTCCTCAGAAGAGGAGACATAGGTGAGCACTAGCAGCGCCAGGTTCTCGATGATGTTGAGGCTGAAGTTGAGCCGGCAAAGCAGTTGGTAGCTAGGACACGGAGAAGTGCAGCTGAGGTAGTGGTTCCAGTAGGCGAAGGCCACCATGAAGCGGGGTGCCGAGTGCAGGCCGATGCAGAAGCGCCACACGTAGCGCTGGGGCACCTCCCCACCAATGGCAGAGCTCACCGAAGGCAGGTAATTGGGCACCTAGAGAGTTGTGACCCATGTAGGCACTGCCTATGCCACACCCACCCACCTGGAGATCCTTCTCTCTATCTAATCAACCCGGCCCTCAGAAGGCTGTGTTCCATAAAGGCCTCTTTTAGGTACCCACAGAGCTCTCCTTGGAGACCTCCCTTTTCAGGTCCCAGCTCCCCAAAGTGCTTGGTTCTCACTCCCCAGCCAGACTGGTGTTTGTGCAGGAGCATATGTGACCTCCCATCTCCCTATACATGGAACCCATACATGACTAGGAAAGCTGCAGGCAGGTTCAGAGATCTCTGAGCCAGTAGCATAAGACCCTGTGAGAGGTTCCATGAACCCAGGATGCCAGATTCAGTCTCATGACAGGGATGAGTCAGAGACCATCTGAGCTTCCTTGAGACAGTGCTGGATTCATTGCCCAACTGAACTGTTCCCTTGACTGTTTTCTGGGCAGGTGTGCCTAAGTGGTAGAGGTACTGGGGGAGCTGCCCAGAATAGAACCCCCACCCTGATCATGTTTGAGAGTGTGATGCCCCTAACCTGTAGTAGTCACCCTGATCTTGTACATCTCTCCTATCCATTTTTCTTAAAAATGGGTTTCTTCATTCCTTAAGGAATTGGAGCATCATTTTTTCAAGTTGAGGAAGGAGGAGGAGGTAATACACAGCTGCAAGGATTGCTATGTTGCTTGTATGGGAGGGTGAGTTGGTGGGAGATGAGTAACAGTAGCTTCTATGGGGACAAGAAAGCCAGGAGGAGGCAAGCTATCTTGGACTCGAGGGCCTGGAGCTGCTTCTCAAACTTCAATATGGATATAACTCCGTGGGGACTGTGTGAGAGGGCAGAAGGTCTGGAATCTAAAAATCTGCATTTCTAAAAGATTCCAGGACTCTGGAACTTACCAGTCTGTTGCCCACTTTTTGTGAACTTTTTTTAGACTTTCAATAAGGGCCAGAGCAGTGCCGGAGCCCAGAGAGGGGAAGATCCTGCTGCGATTATGGTGGGACCAGTCTTCAGAAATGGACTGTACTGCAAGATCCCTTCCTTTTTCCCAATGGAGACACTGGGCAGAGATGGGTCTAGAGAGCACCAGCCAGAGGCTTTGTAGTCTTCACAGAAAAGGAGATGGATGCCCATCAGCACTGTCAGAGGAAACTAAGTGCAAAGCTCTCAGAGAGAGGGTGCTGCTCTCAAGGCCAGGGCTGGAAATACCATAGCTGGAGACCAGGCTCAGATATTCACTCTAGGTATTCAGTGAAGGGTCAGCATGGAGGCTTTAGAGATATACGAACCTGAGTCTGCAGCCCAGCTCTGCCTTTATCAGTGGAGTAACCTTGAGCAAGCCACTTCACCTCTCTAAGTTTCAATTTCCTCATTGACAAAATAGGGATACCACTACCTACCTTACAAGGTGATTGTGAATATTACATGTAATATATGCAAAGCATCTGCAGTATCTACTACAAGGGATGGCTTTCAGAAGACAAACTTCCCTGAAAAGCCTGCAAATAGGTGGTGAGCTACTATGTGACAATCATGAGAGGGAGAGATGGAAGTCCTTCACCAGACACTTCTGAGACCTCCGAGCCTCCTTACTTGATTTTTCTGCCGCTCTGAGTAGGTCCTCTGAGTTGGGTTAGTGGGAGTGTTGCCTTCACTTCCTAGAATATTCATTCTGAAAACTCCTGCCACAATCTCAGCTATTTAAGAGGAACAGGACCAGCCTCTAAAGCTTGGACAGAAGAGCCCAGTGCATTTAAGGGCTCACATCTCCGACCAATGCTGGGAAACAGGTAAAGAGTAGAGATGGCAGAAGTGGGGAGATGCCTCAGGAGGAAGAGAGAATTAGGGCCCTGTGGCTGCCCATCCTGTCCTCACAAACTCTACCCAGGGATAAGGGCAGAGTTCTAAGAGCAGGGATTGCCTCTCTCTCTCCTCTCTCTCTTGCCCCTCCCCCCCCTCTCTCTCTCTCTCTCTCTCACACACACACACACACACACACACACACACACACAATAAAGTACAGATACTCACATATACCAAGACACAAGTTTCCCACTCACCAACTATGCCAGCAACAAGCAACATCAGGAGCTATCAGAAACCAAGTACACAGTTCACCTCAAACCTCACCACGAGTCCAGAGCTAAGGGTATTGAGACACGGGAACATAACCCCTTTCCCCAAGAACAGAAACCCTTTGGTCTGGAGGACATGGCTTAGTGGATCTGTGGCAGGGCAGCAGGGCAGAAATTCACATGATATAAAGGGAGGGGGCCCAAAATATTCCATCTTAGCACCTCAGTTTTTATCATTAGAGATTCATATTTTGGCCTCAGGTAAAGGTTTCCTGAAATTATGGATCACTTTCCTATTTACTGCACCCTGCCGCTTGGCAACTGGTGAAAAACTCCCACTCCAGTCATTTCCACTTCCTATTCTCTAGACTCCATCCCTCCTGTTTATCCTTACAGTCCCCATCTTAGCTCTCGTCTCCCCAGTAGCACGAGCTATTGTACTAGCCGCCTCACTGGTCTCCCTACTCTTGTCCCTTGCCATCCTAGCAGGGGCAGATTGGTCTTCTAAACCACAAAAGTGATCATGTCCCTTTCCTGGTTTTTGTTTGTTTTTTCTTTTTCTTTTTCTTTCTTTCTTTCTTTTTTTCCCTTCCCCTTTCCTGTTTAAACTCTTTCCAAAGTTTCCCATTGCCTTCTGGATAAAATCAAGTTAGCAGCCCCACCCTCCAACCCCCAAAGTTTTGCATTCACAAAGATTCTTCTTCACCCCACAGCAACAATGCCCCCTCAAGGAAGGAAGTCTTCCCCAATGACCAAGCTAGGTTATGTGCCTCCTCTGGGTCCTGCTATCCCTGTCTAACCTTTATCACAAACGGAGTCCTATCTCACTGTGCAGTGACTGGCTGGGTCTAGAACTATCTCCTGTAGGAATGAAATGCTAAGGGCAAGTCCATGTTCAATTCAATGCCCTGACACAGAACCTCTACTCCTGGGTCCTCAACAAAGGCCTGGTAGACTGCTCCTGGAGGCAGGAAGGCCATCTAGGTTTCTAGCTGGCAGAGCTCTGAGTGGACACAGGGAGGCCAGAGACAGAATCCAAGCTAGAATATCCCATAGCAGGGCCTGTGGTCCTCTTAGGTCAGGCCCTCATTCTGAGCTATAGCTGTTACTTCTCCTAGCTCCTGGCCTCATCTTACTTCTACAGTCCTGGATTCCCTTACAGTCTGGTCTTTCTTCACTCTCCTTCCTCTCATGATCTCTCTTACCTATTCCCACTCCCTTCCCCTCCCCCTCTCCTCTTTGCTCCCTTGCACTCCCTATAATCCTCTTCTACTCTTGGGGGACTGTGACTCTGCTTTCTGAATCTCTCCCCCCAACTCTGACTTGCCCCCCACCATCCTTTTATCTCTTCCCCTTCTTTAACCCTCCACCTTCTCGCCTACTCTCTGATTTTGCCCTTATCTCCATCTCCCGACCTGGCCCTGATCCAGTGCTGAGGAGCATGGCACTCACCCCACAGTCAGTGGCCACCGTGTACTCAAAGTGGAACATCAGGGACCAGATGATGCAGAAGAAGAAACCGAACACAGGGAAAGTGATGAGCCACCAGAGCATGGCTGTGAAGCGAAGCCGGAAGATGGTCCCATCAGGGTCCAAGGCCTGGGAGGCTGCAGAGAACATCCTGTAGGAACTGTGCCTAGGCAGGGCAAGGGATACAACATAGGGCCTGGTGGGATACCTAGGCCTGAGAAAGTGGGGCCTTTTCCAGAGCTACTTGGGGTACAGAAAAGAGTCAAAAGAGTAGAAGAACATAAGGAAAAAAAATAGTGCAAAAAAGAAGGAGGTGCGAGGGAGATGAGGTAAGAGCAGCCGAGATAGACAGGGTCAGCTCTTAGGAATCCCCTTGGCACACTGATCTATATAGCCACTCTTGAAGAGTCTGGAAAATAGAGGCTCCTAGTAGACTGGACAGGAAAGCTCTGATAGCCCACCTCACTCTCACTACCTTCATACCCACTCAGAAGGGTCTGAGGTGGAAGAGTTATTATTCCCATTCCACAGAATGGGAGACTGAGGCCCAGCACTATGCCAGGATCAATCATTAGGACCAAGGCCTCTTGCCACCTGACAGCTTAAGGCTGCAATCAAGGCTTTCTTCCGGTCAAGGATCCTAGACAAAGGACCCTAGCTCAGACTGGCCCAAGCCCTCCCACTGACCCTGTCTGACCACATTCCAGCTCTTTACCCATGTTCAACTAGGAACAGTGGGCGTGCCCCAGACCTACTTCAATGGGACCACAGGCTACCAGCCAGCCCACTCCCAGGCTCAGAATGATCCAAGCCTCAGGCCAGTGGTATACCATGACCCCAAGATACCAGGGTCCCTCTGAGGCCGAGATTTCTATCTCCTTTCTTTCTAAGAAGACCATGTCACCCATTTCAAAGTTTACAGGAATCTGAGGATCATGGAAACCTTTTCTACTCGGCTTGAGCTTGCCGTGTTGGACCACACCCAGGACGGACAGACCTAGAACCAGGGAACTGGGCTGCTTCTGCTCCCTTCTCCTTCTAGGCAAAGAACTCCCTTTTCACCCCCTACTGTCCCAACCACCATGACCTCTCAAGCTAAGCTCCCTTCGGGGGAGGGGCGGAGGGGATAGGACAAAGATGATTTTGTATTAAAATGCCTAAAACCAAATCTCCCCTTGGGACCTCCCTCCATTAGGGAACCCCAGTCCATTAGACTAGTTCACCATCAGGAATTGGGACAGAAGGGCTGGGGAAGGGAGGGGTGCACTGAGCAACACTCACACTGGGTGCTGAAGCGTCCGGAGCTTGGGTTGAAGGCTTTAGCCAGACTGAGACTGTTTTAAGACCAGAGGGTCCCACCCCCAGCTCCTCAGGGCCGGCCTTCCCGCCCACAGAGTGCCCAGATCTCCACGCCTGCTCGGGCAGACAGTCTTCCTAGGACCAATAAGGCCACATCATCAATTCTGGAACACTCTGAAAAGGTAAGACGCGATAGTGGCTAAGGTCAGCCTACAATAGCTTCCTTGCCAGGGATGGGGGTGGGGAGTTTGTCTAGCAATACAGGTAGGTTTCTGGAAAGGGAAAAGTAGAAAACAGAATAGGATTTCACCATTTTTTGTTGGAATAAGGATGAGTATGTTGTTGGGCCCCATTGAAGAGCTAATCTTAGGACAATAGATTCATGATCCAAAAGAGATCTAGACAGGCCTGAATATGAGCTATCAGTGTCCAGCCTGAACAGATGCAGAAATAGCTATTGGCAGCTCAGGCTGCATTAAGGGAGGCCTAACACCCTATAATAGGAAAGGAACAGTCCTGTTTTTGCCTGTACTGCCCAGTCCATATGAAGTCCCATGCTCAGATTAGGACCTAGCATGGAGAGAACAGTGATCAACAGTGCCTGGAGGAGCTAGAGTTATGCTACCTAAGAATAGGCTCATGGATTCCTATCTCTGCAGGGCTGGCTGGAAACCAGGAGGAAAGAGTAGCTCTAAAGCCTCTGAAGCATAGAGTCACCAGGAAGGAGTGTATGCTCACTATAAGAGCAAGTTTGCTAATTGTTAGCTACTAAGCCTCCTTAGAATAGGCTGTCTGGGGAGGAAGAAAACTCCACATCACTGGGGATGTGCAAGAAGAAATAAAGTCATTTAATTATAATGTGTTAAACAAAGGTTACTTCTTTCATTCCTAGGGTTGGCGATTCTTTGGAAATTTAGGGTGAAAAATTTGGAGCATATACAAAAATCCCCAGGGAGATCCAACATGGTAATCCCAGGGAGTGGGAACATAACACTCCCAGGGTTGCTAGGCCTAATTCTGCCCAGGGGGACTAGAACTACCCCTCCTACAGCTACCTATAACTTAGCTACATAACCAGTGTGCCAAGAATGGGTCATAGATATGCCAGATATGCCGAGGTTATTGTTCCCATTAGCCCTTGGAGCCAGCCATGAAGAGCAGAGCAAACAGCCTACATTTAACTCGATATGCTGTACAGATATCATGATTTTCTGTATGGACCATGACTGCTTTATACCATGCCTTCCTTTTCCCAGAGCACTGGGCTGAGGGGTCTTATTCACTTATTCAACAAATACTGATTCAGATGTAGTGCTCACCTTCAAGGAGCTTGTATTCTGGTGTAGGAGATACACAAATATAAGGTGATAGAACTGTGTGAGAGAGAACACAGGATACTGTGGGTACCCAGAGGAGGGAGTGGTTAAGTTTGCCCCAAGGAAGCTGAAGAAGGCTTTTTGGAGGAGGATGTACCTCAGCAGGATGTTGCAGAATGCAGAGGAGTTGGCCAGGGTAATAGAAACATTTGCTGTATTATGTAAGGTGAGAAGTAGTCTTGGATCTTTTCTAAGGTGAGAACTAGGCCTTGGAACGAGGTCCCCCTTAGATCACCTGGTCGCCCTCTTTCTTCTAGTTCTGCTCTTTCTGATAGCTCCCAGCCCGGGTTTTATCAGACTAGCTACCCATTGCTCAAGGCCCATGATGACCCACTGACAAATCAAGAGGGAAACCTTCAAGTCCTATGAACAAAAGAAGCCCCACCTCTACCCCCATCAGCCTCCACCACTAGTCACAGCTCTTCTCCTGGAGCAAATACTCTTTATAGGACAGCGAGTCTTCAGAGCGCTCCCTGAGGCTAGTGCAAAAGTCCATTTCCAGGCCCTGCCTCTTTCTACTTAGAACACGTAGCTGAATTCCTCCCCTGTTCTGCCTTCCACCGTGACAATTTCCTCTCCTCCTCTCCCTTCTGCTCCTCACCCTTTACATTTCATAAATCACCTTCTTATTCTTCCTCTACCCAGAGCTCTATACTAGAAGACATGGGGAAACTGAGGCTCAGCATTATTGTCTCAAGTAATATATAGAGTCAATGTGTAAACTAGGCGTATAACAAAAATAAACACAGGTCTCATCCCCTTTATCCCAATTTCCTATAGAGAAAGAATTTTCACATCTTTCTTCCTGGCCCAGCATCCCATACTGCTGTCCAGAGGGTACATGGCCATCTATGAAACCTCAGAGGGCATGGGACCTACCCCGGAAAACAGACTCATAATCAGATTCCCATTCAGACAGGCACAAATACAGTCTCTCTCACACACATACCCAACTCAAAGCCATTATAATCATGTCTCTTACAGTTACACACACATATACATAATCACATTCCCACAGAAACAGGCACAAATTCACAGTGCCACACTAAGAGGCTCCAAATGCCCTCTAGCCTAGTCCTGTTCTCTCTCAACTCCCCAGAAACTCTGGGTCTCCCGAATCTGCCCCTCTATGGAAGATTGGGTTCTGCTGCAGCTGCCCAACTTCAGTCCCCAGCCCCCAGCAACCTCCATGGAAGGCAGAGGGAGACTAATCCGTGTGACCTCAATTTGCAGGCATCCCCCCAGCAGCCCAGTATGTTTGATGGATCCCACTGCTAATCCTGTTACAAAAGAACCAGGATTCAAAATAAAACCAACATGAGGTATCAGTGTCCCAATCCCTACCCCACAGTGTGTAGCCGTAGTCTCCTTGAAGTGGAAGAGCAGGGACCAGAGGATGCAGAAGAGGAAGGCAACAAGTGGACAGCAGACTGTGATGAGGGCCACCATGGTGAGGCGGAGCCGGACCAGGGTCCCATCCCGGTCCAGTGACAGTGGAACCTGGTACATCTTGTCAAACCTACGGATGGAGTAGTATGCTGTCAGGGCCCAAGGCAGCAAGGTGAAGTCGGTTCTTGTGCTCAGTCTTCACAGAAGGAAGCCATCTAGCCCCTAAGCTTGGACAGCTCCTATCCTGGATGAGGAAGACTGACTTGGAAACCCATGAGAAAGTTTACCCTCAATTTCAGAGGACAGACAGTGAAACAGACCCATGCTGCACTGAACTTGAATAGATTGGGAGACCTCCTCTTTCCTATGCCTAGGACTACAGGAACTGGTTTAACTACTCTCTTTTATTTCAGGAACCAATTTTAAAGCCTTCTAGAAGATAGAACGGTCCATCTCTCTCCCCCAAGTCCTTGAGCTTTCATGCTTCAGGGCCTCCCTGCTCTCACTGCTTTACCTACTGCCCCAGGGTCCTACTGCACACTTAGTCCCTTCCCAGGCTCTGTGTGCCTGCACCACAATCCACCGCAGCAAGGACTCCATGGAAACCAACAGAGCCTCGGCTCCCTACTTGTCCTCGCCTGCTGCCTCACATGCTCTGAGAGTGAAAGGCTTTGCAGAATCAGGCCTGGTGCTGACATGGGCTTGCTGTTTACTGAAGAAAGCTGCCTACTCAGCTTCTGGAGGCTTGCCAGTGCCCAGGGGCCTGTCCACCCCTCTGGATAGTAGGTAAAAGCTCCTGAGGAATGTGACTCCCTGCTCGGATGAGGTTATCTAAGGTCAGGAACTATAATAGCCAAATATACAGCAGCAATCCTAGCCCAGAACCCCCTACGTTGAGAAGAAGTTAAGGCCAAGAGAAGGAGCAGGAATCTGCTCAGGGTCACAGGGTCACAAACTGCAGATTTGGTCTTCATTGCTCCCCTACCTCTTGGGCCAGAAATCTGGGCAGAAAGGTCAAATTAGAAGGGGAGGGAGAAAGTGTGCCTGTCTATAAAAGGAAGAAAGGTAAAAACCAAATCCTATATAGATAAGTCATTCCTGTTCCCATTGTATAGATGGAGAAACCAAGACATTAGTCTAGGAGAAGACCCTTCCTGAAAGCAATATGCTGAGCCAGAGAGACAGCCATCCTCACCACTTAGGCTTCTTGTTGCAAAATCAGGGCTGGTCCCAGACACATAAATAACTTACTTTTCTGGACTCAAGGGCCTGCCTCACCACATGAAGTCCCAACTCTGCTGGGCTCCACCCACAGGAATCTCACTTCTAGTTCCACCCTCCGGAAGAACCTGACTTGCGGGAACCAGCCAGGAAAATATGCCTCCATGTTGTCTTCTGTCTTCTCCGCCCATCTCTCTGCTAGGACCTGTCAGACAGCCTATCCCAATCGCTCAAACTCCTTTCTTCCTTTAGGGGCCTGGGTATCTCAGGGGAGTAGGAAGTGGCTCTGGTGAGCCTCCCCAATCAAACACATTCCTTGGATCATCCAAATGGACTGAGTCCCTCAAGGTTCTGGAAAGAGAACACCTTCCCCACCCAGACCAAATCCAGATTCTGTACTTATAGCAGTAGTCCCTCCTAAAAACCCTTCCTGAAGCCAGTTGCTACAGATCCCTCAGGAACCACGGGGTCCGCAAACTGAACACCAGATCCTCAAGGAATGAAAAGTTATGAAAGTTACTGCTCAAAACAGGGGGTGATAAGGAAGTTGTAAGAACAAGCTGTTCTACTTCTTCAAGATATGCATGCCTCCTTTTTAGCTGTGTGACCTTGGGCACATCACCTAACCATTCTGAGCCTATTTCCACAGTTGTTCAACAAGGGGATCATGTGTTTTAGATAAGACCATTCCAACGTGGACATTCAACTCCTCCAGAACAGGGAGCTCACAGCCTGAAGGTCAGCTGTTCAGCCCCAGTTAGCTCTAACTTCCTTGTAGGTATTGCTTAGTTGAAAACAGCTTTCTTAGGAGTACCCCTACCTCATCTCAAGGGTCTCTAAAGATCTTCTCAGCTTCCAGTCCTAATCCACAGTTACCAGATGCCTTCTGAATCTAGGCACTACATATAGTTTCTTTTAATCCTCACTATAATTCTATGAGGTGGGGACTATGGCCAGTATTTATTTCCATTTTACAGAAGAGGAAAGATTCAGAGAGGCTAAAAACATTTGCTCAAGAGCACATGCTAATAACTGTCAGCTGAGATTTGAAACTAATATATTGGATTCCTCCTCCCAACACCTGCTTTTTGTGTGTGCGTTTTTTGGTTGTTAATCCTCATCTGAGGATATTTTTTCCATTGATTCTTAGAAAGAAAAAAATGAGGTTGCCTCCTGCATGGGGGCCGGGGATAGAATCTGCAACTGAGGTAGTGCCCTTGACCTTGACCAGCCCACCGGAATCTAACTCAGACCTTTCAGTCCGCGGGCCCATGCTCTCTAACCACTGAGCAACTGGCTAGGTCGCAACACAAGCATTTCCAGGCACCTATGGAGGAATGCGGAGCAGGAGTCCATGTGGTGTTAAGGAGAGCTCAGCCTCTGCACCCCAGCCCCAGATAGGGGAAAGGGGTCAGCTCAGCAAGGTAGGACAGCAGCAGTTCCTGGGTAGGGACCAGGACTCCAGTTAGGGACGGCCCGCCCCGCGGAGGTTGGACCACGTGGCCCAGCTCCCCCAACTGGGCTGCCCAGCGGTCCAGCACACCCATCCCCATACTCACCAAGGCTGCGGTTGCGAGGAGACCGCGCTAGCACAGGCCTGGAGCGGAGGGGTCTGGGGACCCGGAGGGTAGCCCAGGCCCGGCCGGGAGGCAGGGGGTGGGGGTGAGGGGAAGGAGCGGCGAGGAGGGGGGAAGCGGCGGGGAGGAGAGTGGGACGGTGGGGGCGGGGACGGAGCGCTTGGGGCGGAACTTGGGAAGAAAACTGCGCTCAGATCCTCTGCTGGCTCCTCCCCGCTTCTGCAGACCCAGACCCTGGGCTCTTCTCCTTAGTCTGGTGTCCCCTCTCAAGCCATGCCTCTCTAGCCCGCATCTGTTCCACTAATTCCGGATGCGTGGGGCAGCCGGAAGAGCCCTGTGCAACGGGTTTGACCCGTTGGATAAGCCGCCTAGTTACCTTACCTCGCCACTGCGTTCCATCACCTGTTGAAAGAACAGAAGATTAATTCAGCAAAGCCCCGAAGTCTCTCATTTCTTGACCCCAGTCTCTCCTTCTCCCCATTCTAGCCGAATTATCCAGCCTCACCCCTCTAAAACATTAAACCGGTTTGTCCCAACTTTGGCCCCAATCTTTGTTCCCCAGAGCCGATTTGGGGAATTTCAGCAAAGAGAAGGGCACCTGACAGGTAATGAAATGCCAGAGGCCCACCCCAGAAACTCTGGGCCAGAGCTATTCCCGCCTTTGATCAGGAGAGGGCGCCCTGTCCTGTCAGAGCCGAGAGGATCTCCAGCCCTGGTTTCTCCCCTCGATGAAAGGGTTGGTCACCAGAAACCGGCTCCCAGCGTTCCCTCCCCACGCTGACTGACCCATAAAGAAACTTGAGGGAGACTATTGGCTCCCTTTGCAAAGATCATCCTACCCCAATAGGGAAAGGGATGAAGGGACCAGTAATCCTTCCTGCAAGTGCAATGCCTGTTTTGTCAGAGCACCGACAGGGGATGGAGGACCTCTAAGCTAGACACCACCATCACATTTTCCCCCACTAATTAATTTTTAAAAATTGAGTTTATTTATACATTCATTGATTGCTTTATCTTGTATGTGCCCTGACTGGTTTTAACCCTGCCACAGCTTTGATGTATCTGGATGACACCCTAACCAACTGAGCAATCAGCCAGGGCCATATTTCCCATTTAATCCCATAGTAATAATTAGCACATTTTGAGTCCCCTGTGTCCCAGGCACTTTTCTGCTGTTTATGTTATCATATTTAATCCTCATTAAAACTCTATGAAATAGATACTATTAATATACCCATTTTATCAATGGAAAACAGAAGGTAGTTACCTACTCACATAGCTAGTAAACGTCAGAACCAGAATTTTAGACTGGCACATGAGATCCTTTAATCGCTATATCCTCCTACAAGGTAGCAAGATCACTCTGCATCACTTCTCGGCCTTTTGGCTAAGATCAAGTACAGTATCTGTTCTTGTCAATTTACTATCTGACACGCCCTCTACTCAAGGACAATATATTACCTGGATTTTTGGAGCAGGGAAATGGAATAGGAGCTTGCTCCATCACTTTGTGCATTGGCAATAAAAAGAAAAATCACCACTTTGCAAATGGGGAAACAGAGACCCCAATTTTTATTAACTTGCTAGAGCTTATTTCATGCATTCACTCTTGTTCATTCATTCAGTGTAGGCCTGCTCTGTGGCAAGCCCTGGGTTGGCCAATGGTGGGGAACCCAGAGATAGCTTGACCCCACTACTGAAGGAAAGGTGCCTTATTCTCAAAACTACTTTTCTTGACTTTGAATTCTTCCCACCTTCTCCTTTAAGGTCCAGAGCAAGTGAACAAGTAATAAAACTTTCCTAAAAGAGCACTTCCATTTAGTTTCAAAACTGGATTTAGGTTTTCTACCTTTGGGCTTCAGGTCATCCTCTTTGTTTAGCTCCAACCTACAGATGCCTGCTTCTGGCCCTTGTTCCCTGTCTTGAGCTCTTTCCTGGTCCCACATCTTTATTCTCCCTGTTCATCTGGCTTGGAATGCTTCTTTTCCTCCATCTCAGCAAACTCTACTCTTCCTGTAAAGGTAGTGATTAGCATGACACTGGTAATTTAGAAATTCATGTAGTAATTTCTAGGAGACCGATAAGATAATAGAAAAAGAGAATTTTATTTCTAAATTGGCACAGGAGGAAAAACAAAATAATCAGAAGAATGCAGGAAAGGAAATGTAAATGGCCAACAAACACATAAAAAGATCATCATCATCATTAGTTATCAAGGAAAGGTACATGAAAAGGACAATGAGATGATACTTCACATCCCCAAGGATGGCTATAATTTTTTTAAAAAGGAAAATAACAAGTGCTAGAAATGATGTGGAGAAATTGGAACCCTCATATAATGCCGGTGGGAATGTAAAATTGTATAGTTACTTTGTAAAACAGTTTGACAGTTCCTCAAAATGTTAAACATAGTTACCATATGACCCTACATTCTACCCCCAAGTATAAAAGTATAAATACAAAAGAATTGAAAACATATGTCCATAAATGACTTGTACATAAATGTTCATAACAGTATCATTCTTAGTAGCTACAAAATGGAAACAACTCAAATGTCATTCAACTCATGAATATATAAACAAAAAATATCTATAAAATGGAATATTATTTGACCCTGAAAAGAAATGAAGTACTGATCTATGCTACAACATGAATTAACCTTAAAAACATCATGCTAAGTAAAAGAAGTCAGACACAAAGGCCATATTATATAATTCCATTTATATGAAATGTCCAGAACAGGCAAATTCACTGAAACAAAGTAGATTAGTAGTTGCCAGGGGCTGGGGAGGAAGAGATGGAGAATGACTAGCTGCCCTAGCCGGTTTGGCTCAGTGGATAGAACGTTGGCCTTCAGACCTAAGGGTCCAAGGTTGGATTCCGGTCAAAGACATGTGCCTCAGTTCAGGCTCCTTCCTGGCCTAGGCCCTGGTTGGGGTGCGTGCAAAAGGCAACCAATTGATGCATTTCTCTCACATTGATATTTCTCTGTCTTTCCCTCTCTCTCTAAAAATCAATGGAAAAATATCCTCTGGTGAGAATTAAAAACAAAGAGAGAGGAAGGGGGGAGAGAAATATTGGTTTGTTGTTCCACTTATTTATGCATTCATTGGTTGATTTTTATATGTGCCCTGACCAGGGATTGAACCTGAAACTCTGACATATTGGGACAATGCTTTAACTAACTGAGCTACCCGGCCAGAGCATGGGTTTCTATTTGGGGTTATGAAAATGTTCTGAAATTAGGTAGTGGTGATGGCTGCACAACCTTATGAATAAACCAAAAACCTCTGGATTGTAATACACTTTAAATGGGTAAATATGAATCATATGTGAATTATATAATTTCTCATGTGAATATATCTCAGTTTTGAAAAAAGATCTGGCAAAGAGCTGGGCCTCAACAAATGGCAGTTATTACTACAAAAAAATAAAAGAATACTAGTAAAGGAGAGACAGAACAAGAAGGATAAGTAGAAAGTATAAAATAGTAGATAAAATTACTGAATATACCAATAAATTAACTGCAAAGAACTAAATGCTCTAGTTAAAAACCTAATTATATGCTATGTATGAGCATCACCCATCACTATCAAGTTATAGGAAAAGAGGAAGGAAATAAACACTTACTTCGTGCTTCTAAGAGCCAAACATGAGCCCAATCCAGTCCTTTGCAAATTCCATTGTTTTACTTTTGGGCACAGCCCATTTCAAATCAATTTTGCACTGATGCCCCAGGAAGAGATGGTGGTAGAGTGGTAATCCTAAGAGGCTTTTTGAGCAATTCCTGCTATTTTTAAAAAATATATATTTTATTGATTTTTTTTTTTTTTTACAGAGAGGGAGGGAGAGGAAGAGGGATAATTAGAAACATCCATGAGAGAGAAACATCGATTCAGCTGCCTCTTGCACGCCCCCTATTGGGGTTGTGCCCGCAACCCAGGTATATGCCCTTGACTGGAATTGAACCTGGAACCCTTGAGTCTGCAGGCCCACGCTCTATCCACTGAGTCAAACCTGTTAGGGCCAATCCCTGCTGTTTTGTTTGGGGCTCGAAGTCAGGAGATCTAGTTTCTAGAACATGTACAACCCTCCCTTTTAATGTCAGGCTTCTGCTCCAAGCTAGTCCTGGGGAAAGGAACGCCAATACTAATGGAAAGAAAAAAAAAGCATAGGCCCAAAATGGCATCACTCAGCCTACAGCCTATACCAAACCTAGATTTAATACCTGATCTATTTGCACTTTCAACCTCTCCCAGAAACATAATCTTAATCAACCAGTATGAAACTTTCTGGTCAAGCACCAGTAAGGCAATCTGTTACATAGACCCTCTCCATCCTCCATAGAAGGAAACAGTTAACATAATAAAAATCTTCCTCTTCTCCTCCCCCAAAGAAAAGATGTCTTTTGCTAATAGCTTCCTTTACTCGCCCTTCTTCCTATAAAATCCTCCCATTTTGTACAACCTCTCAGAGTGCCCTTGCAGTTGCTAGAGGGATGCTGCCCAATTCATGAATCGCTTTATAAAGTCAATTAGATTTTCAGATTTACTCAGTTGAATTTTGTTTTTTAAAACCAAGACGAAGAAAATGCAGCTCTGCCCTCCAAAAGGCCAGGCACATAAGACAGGGATGTAATAGGATACAATGTGACAGTGGCCTGCCCAAACATTAACCCAACTTTCTGATAGAGATCAGCAAATGTATCCCAGAAAAGGCGGGAACATTTGAACCAGGGCTTTAGGGATAACGGGGGGATTCCTAAAAGACAAGCGGAAAAGAAGTCCTATTCGGAGCCAGTCCCTAGGGCATCTCTGAGCTCCTGTCTATTCTAGGAATTCAGAAAGGGAAAGAAAGGTGGTGCTGGGGCTGGCATGGGTCAGGAGACAAGGAGGCCCGGTTTTGAGGCCTCCCAGGAACCGCAGGAAAGCTACACGGACAGCCAGGCCTCCCAAGAGGGCTCTCTAGCTCCGCACGTGTTTGGGCCAGGAAGCCAAGGGAGGTACCGAGGGGACGCGGTCCCTTCACCGCCCACGAACTGGGGCAAGGTGAGGTAGAATAGTTACCATGCCATCCAGTAGCCTTCCCTCTGATTGGCCCGAGCTTCCGCAGCCGGGTCTCTCTGCTCCGAGAAGGGGGCGGAGCCTCTGTATTACGTCACCATTCTTCTCCCACACCCCGTCCAGTGTAGCCACTCACCAGCCCACCTCGAGGGCCCTGTGTGACATCACGACTCCCTTACAGCCAACCGCGGCGGCGAGAGGCGGGACTCCAAGTCCCGCCCACCATCCCTTCCCTTTCCTCCCCCTCATGCCCTAAGTCCCTCCTCTTCCTCCTCTCCCCTTCTCCCGAAGACCGCCCTCACGTTCAGTTTCAAAAGCCTCGTTGCCCAATGAGTAATAGGGTGGACCTAGAGTGGCGGCGTCGGCTGCCAATGCGCAGGCAGCGAGGGCGGAGCGCCCGGAGCGAGCCTCTGACGGCGGGCGGCGTGTGACGCAGTCGGGCCCTCCGCGCGCTGCCCCCGAAGCGGTGGCCTGTGTTGGAGCTGGTGGCGGCGGTGACGGTTTCCAGGTGGCCGCGCGCTGCTCCCCGAGCGGCGGTGGCGAACGGGCCTAGGCCTTGACTCCCGGCACTTCCCCTCCCCCACCGCGCCGAGGTAAGTCGGGGGCCGGGGTGGCGGCGGCGGCTCGGGACTGCAGGCTCCTCCTTTCCTCTGGGCGGGCGGTGTGCGGGGCTTCCCGGGCCCTCTCCGCGCCCGAGTCTCGGGCCCCGCGCGCACCTCTGCCCGGAGGGAGGGGGCGGGCCCGCGAGCCTGCGGCCCCGAGGCCGACTCTTCAGGAACTGGGAGAGAATGGCTGTCGGTGGGGTCTGGGTCCGGGGGCTCCCGTCGTAGCCTACGGTGAGGGAGCGTCCATCTACCCAGTTGTACTTGCTCATTCGCCCGGCGATGACTAGGTGGGCCGGGCCAGTGAGTAGGATCTCATTTCATTTGCGGTGGCAGCGCCTGAAAACCCTGAATGTGGTCTCGCCGCACTGCCCTTGACTCTCGAGTGGGATGGGCTGTATTTGCCTTGGCCTCTCCTGCTGAGAAATGGGCAGTTCCAGGGTTAAAGTGGGTGGATCAAGAGTTTAGCTTTTTGAAACATCCGAGAATTAAGATCAGGTTGGTGGAGTGAAAGGTTATTTTCTGGTCTCTACGTGTTTCATGTAAAGCTAATAGGAAAGGTGGGGTTTCTAGATTACTATATAGCCATTAGGACCTCAGTAGTTAGGCCAATCTGACCTAGCTCACGAGCGAGGTTTATAGCTGGACAAGCCCAGGCCCAGGGAAGGGACAGGATTAGCCAGGGCCAGACCTGATAAATGTGTCTACTAATGGTACCCTCACCTAGACCAGGAGACCGAAACTTAAAAACTGGTTAAAGAATGGCAGTAATGCTATGTACTGTAAAACAGATTGGCAAAACTACAAGTTATCGGCTGGTTTCCTGTTCCAAATCTGAAATTTTTATTCTCCTGGGGACCCAGAAGAAAGAGTCCACTAACCCACAGCAGTGTTGGAATAGAAAACAGAAAATATAGATGAGACTTAGAAATGTAGGCAGCAATCATTTTACCCTGGAACTTGTGCAGAATCAAAGTTTTGTAGTGGGAGAAGGTGAGAAAATGAAACTCAGTTTTGAAAAATAAACTGAAGCATTCCTTGTGGCAGCCTTATAAATTAAGAAACCCTTAAGAAACCCTTGTTAACTGGGTGACAGATGGTATGTTTACTTGGTGGAAGAAGTTAGGATATTTAAAAAACAAAAACAAAAGTTGGATAGGATGGAGGGACTAGGAAATACATTGGTAGAATTATTTTTTGACTCTTCACTAAGATATGATGTGCTCTGGGTGGTGATGCTCAGTTGGAGCATTGTCCTGTACATCAAAAGGTGGTGGATTCATGAATCTGTCTCCTCTCTCTCTTCCCTGTCCTCCCTCCCTTCTCTGTAAAAAGTCAAAATTTTTTTATAACAGTAAGCCATCACTATATATCAGTAAGATCTTCACTTTTATTTAGATGACAACAAAACTGAAAAAGTAGTATACTAGTATAAGAACTGAAAGAGATCTGTAGTATAAATACTAAGATATGAATAGGATATATTTTCTGTGATATTTTCTCAGTCCAAGCATCACCCTCTTCTGGGAAATCTTACCTGGCATCCTCTCGGGTGCAAGCTTCCATTAACACTATTTGAGACTTCTATTTATAACACAAATAATTTTGTGTTTTAGTTGTCTTTTTATTAGTCTGCGGTAAATATTTTGTCTTATCTTTGTATTCAGGTTGTTTGGCACATGGTAGGCTCTCAGTAAATGAATAAACATGGAGGAATTAAACCTAAAAATCCTATATAATAAAACCCTAATATGCAAATTGAACAGTGGAATGACCCATTGCTATGATGTGCGCTGACCACCAGGAGGCAGACACAACACAGGAGGTGCCTCCGGTCCACAGGCTCCAGGCCAGCCAAGGCAGGTGCCAGCGGGGGTCCCCCACCCCCAATTGCCTCACCAGTCACCCCACAGATGAGCTCTGATCACTGGCCAGGCCTAGGGACCCTACCCATGTATGAATTTTGTGCACCGGGCCTTTAGTAGCTTATAAAGAGGCTGGGTATTTGTTTATATCACTAGCTCTTAGATAGCTAAGAGCAAGTAGTGTGTTAAGGAAATCACATTCACAGCTTAGAAGAAGAATCGGTTATATTATTTTATTGCAATATTATTTTTATGGTGGCGGTTAACCTATGAAGTAAGAGGTTTAATTTCCAATAAAGAGCACATCTGTAATTATGGAATTTGTTGAAAGGTAAGTCCTCACTTAACATCGTTGATAGGTTTTTGGTACTGGAGCGAAACTATGAAACTACATATAACACAACCAGTTTGACATAGGCTAACTGATACAAACGAGTTAAATTCTTTCGGCACCTCATTAACATTATAACAAAATGATAATGTTTGAAGAGCTGCTGTATTTGGAGCAAGTTTTCTCACCTTGACACTGTTGACATTTTGAACCAGATAATTCTTTATTTGGGGGAGCTGTCTTTTGTATCGCAGGATGTTTAGCAATATTCCTGGCCTCTACCCATAATACCCCCTCCCCAAGTTAAAACAATTCAGAATGTCTCCAGGCATTGTCAGATGTCCCTGGGAGGCAAAATTGCCTCAGATTGAGACCACTTCTCCAGAGAAAATATTTCCAATATGTATTTCAGTAAAATCATACCTTTATGTGTTGTCTGGTGTATGCTTGTAAAGTAAGCTAATAAGTTCCATTTTGTTTAAATTGTCCTTGAAAAACCTTTAAATTGTTTTGAAATCTGGTATTGGGAAGCTGCAAAGAGTCCTAGACTCATTTTCTTTAGTTTCTCCTTTCATTTCTGTGGCAGCCTCCAATTCTCTGGGATAGGAAAAATCAAGGTCTTATTTTAAAGGGGGTAGACCATTGGTTAAATAAAGCAATATGCATATTTTTGTGGAGGAAGGCACAGGAACCTATAGCTGATATAATTAAATGTGATGCTTTGTGATTCCATTATCTTACCATTTTACTGATCTACATAAATATGCTGTAATCAGAGGCTTTATCTCATTGTACTGACACTGAGAATTTGATAAATACTGATAATTGCCCTAATGAAGAGTTTGTCCTTAATTCAGTGTAGTGTGGAACAATTGCAAATTTTCAGTAGAGAAATAAAAATTGGTTCTTAAAATATAGCTGTAACTAGAAGCCTAGTGCACGAAATTTGTGCACTCCCGGGAGTGGGGAGTGGGGAGGGCTGGTCCCTCAGCCTGGCCTTCGCCCTCTCACCGTCCAGATGTCCGCCTGCTGGGGATCAGGCCCAAGCCGGCAGTCAGACATCCCTCACTCCTTATTGCCCACCTGCAGCGGAGGTGGAAGAGGCTCCCGCCATCACCGCTGTGCTTGCCAGCTTGCCAACTGTGAGCCCACCTTCTGGCTGAGCGGTGCTCCCCCTGTGGGAGCACACTGACCACTGGGGGCAACTCCTGCATTGAGTGTCTGCCCCCTGGTGGTCAGTGTGAGTCATAGTGACCAGTCCTCCTGCTGTTCAGTCGATCTGCATATTAGGGTTTTATTATATAGGATTAGCTTCCCGAAAGTAAGACGTCCCCTGAAAATAAGACCCACTTACAGCTTTGCCTATCACTGAAATATAAGGCACACCCCCCCCCGAAAATAAGACCTCTCCGATAATAAGGCCACTCTGGAACATAAAGCCTCCCGATAATAAGCCCCCCCCCAAACATAAAGCCTCCCTGATAATAAGGCCCCTGAAAGCTACTGTAACTCTGGACTCTGGGCCATAGCGGCCGGCGCCACTGTGCAGCTCACTGTTGGCCACAGCGTAGCCGGAGCAGACAGGAAGTGAGGTCTCTTTTAATCAGAGAGCCTGCGCTGCTGCCGCCTGCTGCTCACTCTGCCCTGATGGAGTCTGGCTGACTCACAATTAGACAGTGAGTTGCGCGGGGCAGGAGTCAGGCACATTGTGTGGATACACAGGTAATTTCCTTTTTTTTTTTTGTTCTACAATAAATGTGTACTGTATTCTTCATGGAAAAATAATACATCCCTTGAAATAAGACCTAGTGCATCTTTGGGAGCAAAAATTAATATAAGACACTGTCTTATTTTTGGGGAAACGGTAAGTGAGTTTAAGCTGGTATTAGTGTAGGTAGATTGGAAGGTGTGGCACTGGAGTTATGCTGTAGCAATAGTCTAGGAAAAGAGCAGGTCTCAAAGGGTTCTTTTTGTTGGTTTTTTGGGAGGGGTTCTCAGAGTTTGAGGTCTCTGGATTCCTTCAAGCTTTTAAAATTTATTGAAGACTCCAAACAGCTTTTATGTGGGTTACATCTACTAGTATTTACTAGAAATTAAAACAAATTTTTAAACAATTTTTTTATTTTAAAAAGTAATGTTAATGTGTTAGCATAAGAAATTTTATGAAAAATGACTAAACTTTTAGTGACAACACTGGTGTTATCTTACATTTTTGCAAATAATCTTTAATGTCTGACTTTATAGAAGACCATTGGATTTGCAGATCATGGTTTTCCATTAATGGTTACGTTTTGGTTGAAGTATGTGAGCAAAATTCAGCCTCATACAGATACTGGAAAAGGGTGTTGTGATTTTGTTTGTTGTTTTTTTTTTTTGGTGTTTTTTTTTACAGTTTGGATGACTTTACTAATTGAAGGGAGGAGTTTTTAAATAGTCTTTTCAAATGTAGATGTTCTTTGACACTACTACACTCAAACCTTTTTAAGAGTTTGTTGCAATATGAAATCTGAAACCATATTGAGCTTTTGTGCTCTGTTATATTAAAATTCATTTGTTCTTGCATTTTAATATTGTCCATGTGAGATTGTATGAAATTATGTATTGACTATGGGCCAGGTGCACAAAAATTTGTGCACTCGGGGGAGTCCCTCAGCCCAGCCTGTGACTTCTCACAGTCTGGAACCCCTTGGGGGATGTCCACCTGCTGGCGTGCCTGGCCAACCTGGGTGAGGGGCTGATGGCTGTTTGCAGGCTGGCCAAGCCCCCCAGTGGGGACCCTCACCCCATGAGGGTGTGGCCAGCCTGGTTGAGGGGCTGAGGGCCGTTTTCAGGCTGCCCACATCCCCTTCATGGTTCGGGTCCCTACTGGGGTGCTTGGACAGCCTGGGTGAGGGGCTGAGGGCTGTTTGCCACAACTCCCTTTGACTCAAGGTCCCAGCGAGGCTGACTGGAAGCAGGTTTCTGGGTTTTATTTATCTTCTATAATTGAAACTTTGTTGCCTTGAGCGGAGGCCACAGCCAACCTAGCAGTTTCCTCCATCACTGGCCTCCTGTTTGCTTTAGGTCTGTGGTTGCCGGCTGCCATCTTGGCTGGGTTAATTTGCATATCATTGCTCTGATTGGCTGGAGGGCGTGACTTGGCTGGTGGGTGTGGCTTTGGTGTAAGGGAGTGAGGGTTAATTTGCATATTTCTCTTTTATTAGATTAGATATTAGATTAGATCATTCACTGAGTTATGTAGCTCTTCCAAAAGTTGACAAACTTAATTGTACAGTTTGTTAACACTTTGTAACCGGGCATTTTCCCACCAAATTGCGTGCTTCACTGTGTGGTAGTGTTCAAAACACTTTCCTTTGTGCAGGGGTACATTACAAAACTTGCACATGTACCGTGTTTCACTGCATAGTTTGAGTGGCATGCACACGACAACGATGTAAAACATTTTTATTTTTGCCGGTTCCAACTAGAGGTTCCAATGTATGTTTCCTCATGTCCATTGACAGTCTCCCTGGTGGATCCGATTTTACTCGTTTCCCGCAAAAAATGTGTTAATATTTTCACTTATCAGATAAGTCTTTAGAAGTTGGGAAGCTGAGGAGTTCTTAGTTTAGTGGTGGATACAAGTTTTCAAAATTCTAATTTTGTTCCCAATCTGAATAACCATACTTTGTTACTCAATCTTTGAAATAAATATGGTGTTCCATGAGAAAATCAATGAGTTCAGTTTTGTCTTAAAAGTAATCGCATGAGCCCAACCACGGGTGGCTCAGAGGATGAGCGTTGAACTGTGAACAAGGACTTCCTAGTACATGCCTAGGTTGCATACTCTATCCCGTGTGGGGCATGCAGGGGCAGCCAATCTGTGATTTCCTTTTCTTTCTTTCTTTTTTTTTTTTTGGTGCTCTTGACCGGAATTGAACCTGGGACCCTTCAGTCCACAGGCCGATGCTCTATCCACCAAGCCAAACCAGCTAGGGCACAATCTGTGATTTTCATCATTGATGTTTCTCTCTCTCCCTCTCTCTTTCTCAGAAATCAATCTATATCTAATCTAATAAAAGAGCAATATGCAAATTGACCCTTACTCTGTTACACCTAAACCACGCCCACCAGCCAGTCAGAGCAACTGTATGCAAATTAACTGAGCCAAGATGGCGGCTGGCAGCCACAGAGCTAGAGCAAACAGGAGGCTTCTATTACACCAGTGATAGAGGAAACTGCCTGCCTAGGCAGGCTCTGGCCTTCCCTGAAGGCAACAAAGTTTCAATTATAGAAGATAAATAAACCCCAGAAACCTGATTCCAGCCAGCCTCGCTGGGACATTGGGTCAATGGGAGCTGTGGCCAGCCTGCAAATAGCCATCAGCCCCTCACCCAGGCTGGCCAGGCACCCTGGGGGTAGGGGAAACACCCATCTTGAAGGGGCTGTGGCCAGCCTGCAAACAGCCATCAGCCCCTCATCCAGGCTGGCCAGGCACCCCAGCAGGAACCTCAACCTGATCCAGGGCACCCTTCAGGACAAACCAGCCAGCCCCCACCCATGTACCAGGCCTCTATCCTATATAATCCTATGTAATAAATGGGTAATATGCAAATTGACCCTAACAGCAGAACGACTGGGAATGACTGGTCACTATGACACACACTGACCACCAGGGGGCATGCCCCTGGTGTTCAGGGCACTCCCATGGGAGCTCTGCTCAGCCACAAGTCATGCTGACAGCTGCCAATACAGCGGTGGTGGTGGGAGCCTCTCTTGACTCCTTAGCAGCGCTAAGGATGTCTGACTGCCAGCTTAGGCTCGATCGCCTGGGGAGTGGGCCTAAGCCAGCAGGTGGACATCCCCTGAGAGGTCCCAGTCTGCGAGAGGTCACAGGCCGGACTGAGGGGACCCCCCCGCCCCCTACCCCAAGTGCACAAATTTTTGTGCACCGGGCCTCTAGTATACCGTATTTTCCGGTGTGTAAGACGACTGGGCGTGTAAGACAACCCCCAACTTTTGAGAAGATTTTCCTGGGTTAAAAAATCCGGACAGAGACTATGCAGCACAAAAAGGAGCTGATCAGAGACACTTGCGGTCTCCAACTGGCTCTATTGAAATGAATGGAGTGTGGCCGTTTTTGAGCTCTCCCTACTGTATGCGGCGACTGCAGATTTTCCAGTCTGGCTCGGAAGTTTCAGCACATGTCCTATTAGATGACTGGGCATATAAGACGATCCCCGACTTTTGAGAAGATTTTCCTCGGTTAAAAAATCGTCTTATACACCAGAAAATACGGTATATATAAAAGCCTAAGCAACCATTCAACTGGTAGCTATAATGTGCACTGGCCACCAGGGGGCGGACACTCAACGCATAGGCATTGAAACATGGAACAGACTGATGAATCTCAGATGGAATGAGAGAGGGGTGAGGGTGAGAAGAATTAACCAAAGATCTTAAATGCTTACCAGAGGCTTGGTGCACAGATTTGTGCACCAGTGGGGTTCCTTGACCTGGCCTGGGGGAAACAGGCCAAAACCGGCAGTCCCACATCCCCCGAGGGGTCCTGGATTGTGAGAGGGTGCAGGCCAGGTCGAGGGACTCCACCAGTGCACTGGGCTTCTAGTAAAAATATAAAAGTAAAAGTAATCACATGAGTGTTTTATCTTGAGGCAACCCTTGTATTTCAATATGCACAAGTTCTTTTGAGTATTTCCCATTTTATCCCAAAGAATAATCAGAGTATTAAAAAGATGTGTACAGAAATGTTGAGAATTAATACCATCATTATTTAGTGTTTCATCAAGGACATTCAAGTTGAAGTGGATTTTTTTTCTTTTTTGTATTTGTTAAATGGGTGGCAGTGAATAATTCAGTGACTGTTAGTACAGTTTGGGGCCTTTGTCTTGATTCATGCTCAGGTTACAGTGGTTTTATAAACCATTGCTTTTTTTTTTTTTAAACCATTGCTTTTTGCACCCCAGTGCAGAAGTTAGCACAGTAAAATAAGGTAAATAATGTCTAATACTTATCATGAAAATTGTTTTGACTTCATGGACTCCTTGAAAGAGGTCTCAGGGACTTCTAGCAACTTTTTGACCACACTTTGAGATCTTCTAATCTAGGACAGTGATTTTTTTCATACTAGTTCATACAGACCTAAGCTTCTTTGAAAGGGTTCTACTGTACCCTCCCCTCTTTATTTTGGCCAGGGCAGCTTCTGCTTATGTCTGTATTACGTATTGTGTTCCATAGCTAAAAATGCTTGAAAACCATTGATTAAGGGGAAAAGAATCAAGTGCCTGGGGGAAATAAAAAAAAGAATCGAGTGCCTGAATTAGGACTGTCTTTTCAGGAAGGGTACAGTTCATCCTCTATGAATACATGTTACAGCCACTCATCACTGTAATTTCACATTTGTTGAGTCTTGCTTCCATGTACTTCTTTGACAAACGTTACTGTTATTTGCACACCTAACTTGTTGGAGTAAACCCTCTTAAGAAATAGGCAAATGGGTTTGTACATAAAAAGGGTGAGTAGTTGGGAATGAAGCTAGAGATGTGAGATGAGTGGCAGAGTGACCTGGGTATGTTGTGTGTGTGGGCCTTTTTTTTTTGTTATTTGCAATGGTACTTTATGGTTGTGTTAAGTGGTTAATAGATGACACTGAAGTATTGGGAACTGAATCGTATTATATGTATAGTTTTAGTTAGGCATTGATAAATCACAGTTTAGAGTGGGGAGAAATTATCACACTTTACTAATTAAAATTATGTGAAATGTTGACTGAAAAACAATAGAAACGTGCTTTTCAGGAGCTCTAGTTTGAGGCATCTTTGTTCTTCTAACAGTCCTTTAGTGTAGGCCCCGTAATGCCTATTGTTTAGATGCAGAAATTAAGGCTTTAAGAGGTTGAGTATTATGATTTAACTGCAATGTACATAGTAGCTAGCAAGTGGCAGAGGTTTTTCATTCCTTTATAAATAAAAAAATTTTTTAAAATACATTTTTAATTGATTTCAGAGAGGAAGGGAGAGGGAGAGAGATAGAAACATCAATGATGAGAGAAAATCATTGGTTGGCTGCCTCCTACACACCCGCTACTGGGGATGGAGCCTGCAACCCAGGCATATGCCCGTGACTGGAATCCAACCCAGCACCCTTCAGTCAGCAGGCTGATGCTCTATCCACTGAGCCAAACCAGCTAGGGATAAATTTAAATTTTTTAATTTCAGATTTGCAGAGAATTGCGAAGATAATAAGGGGCAGAACCTTAAATACAGATTTGTCTCAATCCAAAGCTAATGTACACTTTTCACTACTTAAATTTTTTTGAAATGAGGATTATGTTAAGGGGATGAAAAAAATGTTACTCAGCATTGTAAGTAAGGATCTGTATTAAATACTATGGATTACTTTAAAATTAATGTATACCGTAATGGGAGAAATTGAATAAAATTAAGATGCTTTTTACCAGAGATAATATGACCCAGGGGCCGGTATAACAACAAATATATTGCATAACTACAAACAGCTGGGAGGCATTTAGTTTATGTAATAAGGTTTGGAAAGGGGAAGTATTTCTGAAGGGTCTAATTTGGGACAGTCTTGTGAAGCAGGTGAGGTTTGAGCAGTAATTTTTAGAAAGAAAAATGGACATAGTTTTTAGAGAAACAAATGATTCTCTAAAAGGGGAAATGATTTGATCTAGTAATCAATCATAGGAGGGATACAGTAAAACAATCCAGGGGATGGCAGATAATTTTGCTGGGATGTGAATTAGGTGATTAAGATTAGCTGATTTCTTCCTGGAATTCTGCCTATCCCATCCTTCCTCTCTCATTTTAGGTAAAAATCAATATTTTTTTCTTTCATTTTAAGTATGGATGATAGTTCCTGCCTCTTTCAGTACTTTGTGAAGATTAGATGAGAGAATATTTGAAAAAGTACTTTGTAAAACTGGAAAGTACTCCACCAATCCATTCATGTAACAAATAATGTTTTTGCTTACTCAGTGATACAAAGGAACTCAGTAAAGTGGAAAAGAAAAATTACAGGCATTCCTCGTTTGTTGTGTTTCACAGTTGTTGCAGTTTTTTTATTTTTATTTTTTAACAAATCAAAGGCAAGACCCTCCACCAGCCAAAAAAAAAAAAACTGACTTGCTTTAATTATGATACTTTATTTGGTGATCTAGAAGGGAACCCACAGTATGTCCACGGTCGTGCCTGTACTTTCCATTTGTGTAACTTTGTGTTGTCAGAGAGCATCAAGCTTCATTTTAGATAGCACTTAGAATTGGCAGCGCTTGGTTGTTACTATGTGTCAGAGTCTGCCTACCACTTTTCTGGAAGAAAAGGAAGTTTGTCATTGTACCCAGAGTTCACAAAACTCACAAAAGTTGGATGTACAAACCAGGATATTAATTTATTGAGCTTCATTTGGGATGGGTGAGGAATACTAAACTACTGGTGTCTGTTATTCAGGCTGCCTCTTTCTTGTATCAGATAGTCTGAATTGTTAACTAGAAGATGGAGCATAGAGAGCATAGTAAATTTTAAGGGGATTGTTTCTTCCTGTGTACTACTATTTCATTTTGATTTTTTTCTTTCTAAATATGTCTTATACCAAAAAGAAAGCATTAAGTGTATATGTTCATCCATAAAGGAAGTGGGTAATCTTTGTAGGAAAGTTTATCTAGGCCATGGTGACTAGAACGTCCATGTTTGCCAAAGAAGTGTCTTTCTCCTGATAGTGTTGGACTAATACTGCCAAATTTTGATTTTATATTCTCCTTTATAGTGAGTGCAAAGTCATTTTCCTTTAGTTGTCCGTATTCATTCTCTAGGACAGCTCTAGGCTCTAGACTCTAGAAGCACAGCTTCTGGAGTCAGTATAGTCATGCAACACTTAACAACAGAGAAATGTGTCATTAGGTGATTTCATTATGCCAACATCATAGAGTGCACTTACACAAACCTAGATGGCACAGCCTACTACACACCTAGGCTATGCAGCAGAGTCTTAATGGGCCACCATCATATATGCAGTCCGTTATTGACTGAAACATGTTATGTGGCACATAACTGTAATAGCTTTGTGATCCGGGCCTAATTACTTTTCGTGCCTCAATTTCAGCATTTGTGAAATGGGGATAAAAATACTTCACTGGATTCTTCGAAAGTTTATATGAGATAAATCATAAAAAGTGTTTGAAATTTTGCCTGGAACATAGAACTCAAATGTTAGCTAGCTAGTATTCCAGGAATGAGTGACATGCCTTTAAACTTGAGTATATTTAGAAGTTCCATACATTTCAGTTTCTAGGATTACTTCTTTTCTATTTTTTGAAAGGATTTTCTACATTTTTAAAAAATGAAAAAAAGTGCAAATATTTGTATTTTTTTTATTGATTTTACAGAGAGGAAGAGAGAGACAGAAACTTCATGAGAGAGAAAATCTATTGGTTGCCTCCTGTGTGCTTTCTACTGGGAATTTAGCCCAAAACCTGAACCATGACCTTGGTTTATAGGTCAGTGCTCAACCTCAGATCCATGCCAGCTGGGTTGTATCCTTCATTTCTTACTTTTTATTCCCTTTTTTTTAATTTCAGCATAATCTATTTGAAATACAATATTACATGCAGTAAATCTTAGTATTTCAAGAAAAACGATCTTAAATGTAATAATGTTACATGTTTTAAACATTAATATCTCAAGAAAAATGATTTTAAATGTCACATGCAAAAAACACCCAAATATTTAAAAAAAATGATCTTACATATATTACATGCAATAAACATCAACATTTCAAGAATAAAAGGATTTTAAGTAAAATATTACCAAAACTGCACTAACATGGTATGATATCACAAAAGTTGTAGAAAATATTAAAACTCTGCAAATAACAGGATTACTTCTATTATAGTATTCCCCCCCCCCTCTATTTTTGTTGATCAGTTTATGTTGTTCATTATATTGCACAAATGAGTGAAATCATATGATACTTAGCTTTCTCTGACTGGGTTATTTTTTTTTAATACATTTTATTGATTTTTTTACAGAGAAGAAGGTAGAGGGCTAGAGTGTTAGAAATATTGATGAGAAGCATCGATTAGCTGCTTCCTGCACACCCTTTCCTGGGGATGTGCCTACAACCAAAGTATATGCCCTTGACCGTAATCGAAACTGGGACCTTTCAGTCTGTAGGCCAGTGCTCTATCCACTGACCCATA
>PVJC01018186.1:0-31633 GCA_004026665.1 Murina feae | reverse complement strand
GCGCGCGCCTCCGTACCTCTGTACTTTGCTTCCGCTGCTGCTCTGAGTCTCAGACTCTTCTCTGGTTGTAGGATTTTCACTCAGCCAGCCGTCCTGCGGGTGCGAGTGGTGTCCGTGTGTTCTTTTCGCGGTTTTTCTGAAATAGTTGTTCACAGCTGCATATGCGGTGTCTACCCTATGCCGCCATCTTGTTTCTCTTAGAAACGGTTAATTTTTTATCTAACACTCTTTGTAATACTTTAGGCAATAAAACAAAAATTTTAAAAAAGGCCCAAAACCTGGAACTAGCATGAGCCTGCCTTGCTTCAAGGCTGTGCCTCGCTTGGGCACCTCCAAGACCAATACAAATAGCTCCTGCAGGGTGGCCCTAGGCAGTGGCTGACTTTGCACCTCCCTAGAGGCTCTGGAGACAGTTTATCCAGTGGACAGCTTCAGACCATACCAGATTACAACTATACACATCCACAAATGACACACTCAAGAAGCAAACTCAGTAAGCACCAAGCCCCACTAAAGCAAGTCCTGCTCCATACGGGTGTTTCCTGTACAGCAGCTTTCCCATTGTAGCCACAGCTGGTCCTCACAGCCAATTGTCCTGGAGATCAACTCCTCCCAGTGACACCAACAGCAATCAAGGCTCAACTACAAGACTGTGCACACAGGCTGCACAAGGGTGCACCTAGAGTGCCCAGCTCTGATGACTGGGAAGGCTGAGCCACAGGGCCTACAGGATATCTACTACACAAGGCCACTGTACCAATTCCAGGAGATATAGTAGCTCTACCTAATACATAGAAACAAACAGAAGGAAGCAGCCAAAATGGGGAGACGTGTCACAAGTAAAATAAATGGAATCAATCCTAGGTATAGGGTTCAAAACCATGGTTACATGGTTCCTCAAGGATCTTCATGAGATTTCAAGGATCTTAGTGAGGAAGTCAAAGACATGAAAAAGGACCAGTCAGAAATTAATAATACATTATCTGAAATAAATAATAATTTAAAAGGTTTCAACAGTAGAGGATCCTGAGAATCAAATCAAAGATGTGGAATATGAGGAAGCAAAAACACCCAATCAGAAGAGCAAAAAAGAAAAAAGAATCCAAAAATATGAAGACAGTATAAGGAGCCTCTGGGACATCTTCAAGCATACTAACATTTACATTATAGGAATACCAGAGAGAGATGAGAGAGCAAGATATTGAAAACCTATTTCAATAAATAATGACAGGGGAGAAATCAAGATGGTGGCATAGGTAAACACCTGGAATTGCTGCCTCACACAATCATTTCAAAACCACAACAAAAAGAAAAAACGGACACCACCCAGACCCACAGGAAGGCTAGCTGAGTGGAAATTTTACAACTAGAAAGAGACTGAGACTCAGAGGAGGTATGGAAGTGAAGTGCAGAGGTACAGAGGCACATGTGGAAAGGGCTTGCGAAAAGGGCTTGCGGAAAGGGCTGGCAACTGAGGACATGGTTGTCTTTTTCAATCTGGAGGGAGTCACAAGCTCCCAATGGCTCTGAACTCCAGTTCCAGGCGAGTTTCTGGAGACCCAGACTCAAACAGGGAGAGGCTGGACTGTCTGGCACCTGGAGGCTTTCTCTCGGCGGTGCTGAGGGACACTGAGACCCGGTGCCTCTTAGGGCAGGGCTGAGAATCAGCCATAGCTCTTTGTTCCGCCCTGTGGCTTCCCGAGACCCCACCCCACCCAAGCTATGCACAGAGGCTTTTGCATATAAAAGGCTGGGTAGCCTCAGGCAGAAGCTAAAATAGCATCTCCTTAGAGATCCAAGAGCCAGTGTACCCAGGGGTCAGAGCAGAACCACCCAGATTACAACTCCTCAGATCCAAAAGGGACACAATCAGAGGGCAGACTCAGTGAGCACCAAAGCCCCACTGAAGCAGTCTTGCCCCATAAGGGTGTCTCCAGCACAGAAGTTCCCCCACCATAGATGCAGGGAAGCAGCCAAAATGCAGAGACAAAGAAACAGGTCACAAATGACAGAAATGGAGGAAAGCAAATGACCGGATATAGAGTTCAAAACCATGGTTACAAGTTTTTCAAGAATTTTCAAGAGACCGCCAATAAATTTAATGAGACCCTCGAGGATATGAAAAAGGACCAGCTAGAAATTAACACATTTTTTGCGGGAAACGAGTAAAATTGGATCCACCAGGGAGACTGTCAATGGACATGAGGAAACATACATTGGGACCTCTAGTTGGAACCGGCAAAAATAAAAATGTTTTACGTCGTTGTCATGTGTGTGCCGCTCATAAACTATGCAGTGAAATGTGGTACATGTGCAAGTTTTGTAGTGTACCTTTGCACAAAGGAAAGTGTTTCGAATGCTACCACACAGTGAAGCACTATTAGGTTATAGTTTTTTTTTATAAGATCTGTTGAAAATTTTGAAAAAATATTGTAATTTTGCATAAATAAAATTATTTTCATTGTGAGTTTTTTTATATGTTTATCTAGAATGTAGTAATTTTGTGTACATAAAAATACAATAACACATATTTTACAAAGTAAATAGAGACCTCTTTTTAAACTAAAACACTGAAAGTTTCATAGAAAAATGTCAAATAGATTGAAAGATATGAATATTTTACAAAAAGTCTAATTTTGGCGAGAAAATGTCAGAAAGGCCCCGTGTTACGATGCGATTTGGCAGGAAAATGCCTAATTACAAAGTGTTAAGATTCTTTCCTTGTCTTTTTTTCTTGGCATTTTCATTATGATGTGTCTTGGTGTGGTCCTTCTTAGGTTCCTTTTGTTTGGGATTCTCTGCGCTTCCTGGACTTGGAAGTCTATTTCTTTCACCAGGTGGGGGAAGTTTTCTGTCATTATTTCTTCAAATAGGTTTTCTATATCTTGCTCTTTCTCTTCTTCTGGCACCCCTATAATTCTGGTGTTGGTATGCCTAAAGTTGTCCCAGAAACTCCTTACACTATCTTCATACTTTTTTATTCTTTTTTTTTTCTTTTTTCTTTTGGCTTTTCTGGCTGGGTGGGTTTTGCTTCTTCATATTTCATATCTTTGACTTGATTATTGCAATCCTCTCATCTGCTGTTGGATCTCTGTATAATATTCTTTATTTCAGTCAGTGCATGCTTTATTTCTAGCTGGTCCTTTTCAAATTTATCAGTGGTTTCTAGAAACTTCTTGAAAAACCTAATAACAGTGGTTTTAAACTCTATATCCAGTCGTTTGCATTCCTCCATTTCTGTCTTTTGTGACCTGTTTCTTAGTCTCCACATTTTGGCTTTCTGTGTTGGGTGTTCTATAGGGCCCAGTGATTCAGCCTCCCCAATCACCTGGGGTGGACACTCTTGTTGTACACCTTTGAAGGCTGGGTGCACAGTCTTGTTGTAGTTATCACTGGGAGGTATCACTGGGAGAAAATGACCTGCAGACTTTTCTCTTCATTGTTTGGGGTTTAGATCTATTGGAGTTCTGTCCCAGCTGCAGACCCTTAGGTTATGCTGAAGGCAGGCAGGCACACAGCTTGGGCGGGGTTGTAGGTGGGGTGGGGTGGGGCGGGGTCTTAGAGTCACCGGGGCGGAGCAACCCACAATGGCTGCCCCTCCACTGATGCCACAGTTTCTCCAGGTTTGGCGTCTCCAAGCCCTGGGGTCTGCACGCACCTCTCAGTCCCCGAACCTCCGTGTCAGTGATCGCTGTGAACAGCACTGCTAGAACACCACTGGTCTTCCGCCCCGTTGCCCTACAGCCCGCGTCGCCTTCAGTGCGACCTTGGAGTTTATAATCTCCTTCCAAGCTGTGGACCAGAGCACAGCCACCGCTCCCTTTCACCCGCGCCGCCGCCTCCATTCCGCGAGTTCATACCTCTCAGTTTTGACACCGGGAGCTTCTACTCAGTCTCAATGCACTCTTTCTCTTGCCTTCTAGTTGTAAAGCTTCCCCTTTCTTGGTTCTAGAGGATGGCTGTTTATCTGTATAGTTGTATTTTTTATAATGTAGTTGTGGAGGCTGTGCATTTAGGTATATACCTCATGTCGCCATCTTGGTTCTCCTGTTTGATGCAGTCTTTAGGGTTTTCTAAGTATGATATCATGTCATCTGCGAATAATGAGAGTTTTACTTCCTACTTTCCAATTTGGATGCTTTTTATTTTTTCTTCTTGTCTGATTGCTGTCCTGTGCCATAGTATTTTCCTTCCATAGAGATTTTTGATTTTTTGTGAATTTGCTTTTGGTGGGTCCCATAAAAATCATATTGACAGCCAGTGTGGCTCAATTGGTTGAATGTAGTCCCATGCACCAAAGGGTCAACCAGTTCATTTCCGATCAGTGCCCATACATAGGTTGCGGTGCCCATACAATTTCTGGTCAGGGTGCGTATGGGAGGTAACCAATCACTGTTTCTTTCTGTCATCTATGTTTCTCTGTCTCTCTCACCATCTCCCTTCCTCTCTCTCTCTCTCAAATCAATAAAAACATATTTTAAAAAATTCATATTGCTAGTGAGGAAATTGCACTTTTCCCAGCTCTCCAGGGACTCCCAGCCACACAGAGAACATGCCCAATTTGCCATCTTTTTCAGCATGTTGCCTGCCACTAGTGAATCGCAAGCCTGAACATAATTCCTCTCAAAGATTGCATTTGCTACTGCTGAAGTTTTTGGAAACATCAGGCTTGAAAAAAGTAATTTTACATGAGCTTGTCTATATTATCTGAGACAAGATTCTTCTTTTACTCCCTGCCATTCTCTTCAAAATACAGCCTATTAGTTTAGAAGTCCAAGGGATGAAAGAGCCTCTAATGACATTTCCAAACCTATCAGTAGCCCCAAAGTCAAGTCACAAGTACTGTGGTACTTACTGAGTTGGTTAGAGAATTCCTTTTCTTTGTAGTACAGCAGACATCTAATACCCCTTCAGCGTAAATGCTTCATCAGTTCAATATTCTAAATGGATATTACTGTAAATTTTCTGTGTGCCCATCTTATAGAGGAGTAAAAATTCTAAATATCAACTGGTAATCATTAGACTCAAGACTTTGTGAGTTAGAGCTATGGGTACAGCCCTGGGAGGACTGCTGAATACACACTTAGATTTAATGACATTTTTATGATTATGAGACAAACCGAAAATCCATTTCTAAGCCTGTATCATATTTAGAACCATTGGGTAAGTGTGTGTACATTTTCAAAAATTTCAATATAAACAAAATATAGTGCTGTTCTTTTTTCATTGCTGATTTTTCAATTAGCCTGATAACTATCTTTCACTGTTGATTCAGAAAGGTACTCTATAAGCACTTTTCTCATTACTTGGACAGATGGCATTATAGTATTTATTGATGATGAAACTCACAAAGGAGCACTCAATTTGGCTTTCTTTTCTTCTCCTGTTTCTTAGACAGTCCCACATGCCTGAAGATACCAGCATAAGCAGCTGGTCATTTTTTAAAATGACACCTGCATTCACTCTTAGAGAAGATGAGGCTGAGCAGGGAGGCAGACAAGGGGAATGGCAGAAGGAATGAAGTCACCAGAGCTTAGTTAAATTCCTTGTAATGATAGTAATAGTGTTTATATGACCCTATCAAAACCAAGAGCAACCATTTTCCCTGTTCTTTAGAAAACTGTGTTCTTTTAAAGTAACATACCTTCCCCACACTCAGTAATGCTGGTTTAAAATAAAAACAAAACTTGTTCTGCACACCCCAGGACTGTTGTCACTGCCATCTCATACCTAGGTTCAAGTCCTGGCCTTCTCTTTTCTAGCTTTGTGACTCTGAGGCAAATCACTTCACCTCACTAAACTATTTCCCATCAGTAGAATAGAGGAAATCACAGTACTTATTTCACCAGGTTTGGTGTTATACTCAAAATCAAAATGAGAGGATGGGACACTTATAAAGTGCTCTACAATGCACGCAGATTCGAAAGCAGTTTATTAATGTAAGGTGATGCTGTCTACAATGTAGTGATAACCTAAGTTCATGTGCTTGCTGGAGAAACTGTAACATCCCAAAGTGTTTCTTAATTAACAAAGACACTTTAGATTGTATGAAGTATAGTTTAGCAGGAAGTATAGTATATTATGTTCGGATTCCTTTAATTATGCCCCTTTCATGCATGTGGTACCTATCAATTAGTCAAAGCATTTGGTTAACCAGAAACCCCACTTTCTATTCAGACTGAGTAGAAGAGTTTACTAACTCCTTTGACACAAATCTTTTGACACCCCCTCATCTAAGTGCCTGTCTTATTCTCCCACGCATCAAATACCTCCAGTTGACATGTAGACTTCTTCTTCCTGCTTCCCCAGATGAAATCACATTTTTATAAGATGCACAAGAGAGATGGAGTAGAATATATATTTAGCATGAATCCTTTACTACATGCAAACAACCAACTGGCAGCTACTTGGCTGTTGGCCATTCAAATCCTAGAGTCCATCTGGCAATAGCATTGCATTTATCCCTCCAAGGGCTCACAGATGTATACTGGATGGCAATTAACTCAAGCCATGGCTAAACCATTTCATTCCAGTTATTTTCCACATAAGTATTCCAGCATGAATAACCAATTCATAGCCCATTGTCATTGGTTGTTCATGTACACACTGTATATAAGACAAGCATTTCACAGAAATGATACCAACTTGTATCTGTACTATATTCTCATGAAGTACTTTTGCCATATGTTATTTTATGTTTCTCCTAACAATGACCTAAGAGGGAGTAGGCAGGGCAGATTCTACCCTCTCTGCTTTCTAAATAATGAGGCTAAGCCATAGAAAGTTACTGCATTAAGTAATACAACTAGTTAGTGAGAGGCCCGGGCCTAGAACTCTGACTCCTAGTGCTTTCTCCCTAGATGCTAATGTAAATATTTGGTATCATATGGATAAAAAAGATGGGGACTTGTAGTCAATATCAGTGATAAGAGACAGAGGAGCTATAGAACAGCCACATCGGGACTCCCATCTCACTGGACCATCAACATGCAGCACTTCTAAGGCAAGTTCTTTGACCTTGTCAATGCAAACACTGACTGTCCCATTTTATAGAAAGAAGTACTCTATGTTATTAACCGAACCAATCTTTTACATCCATCAAAAATACTGAGGTTATCTTAAAACTAACAAGATTTATTGGTAATTTTAGCAATGCACAGGCTAGTTCCTCCACTTTGGTCATTCTCCAAGATCCACCATCACTTCTTTAAATGGCTGTTTCTTTCTCAGCTCTACGTGAATATCTAAATACATCTCAGAATTCTCCTGACTAGCCTATCAAGTGAAACTCATTGACTTCCTTCATAGTATCTGACATAATTTTATAATTATATATTCTTTTGTTTCCTTGTTTATTGGCTGGCTCATTTGCCCAAGAGACTCAAAATGCCAGGAAACAGAGACTGTGGCTGACTGTATACCCAGTGCCTAATATAAAGCCTTGCACATAAATATGTATTGGATGAATTAATGCATGCATGAATGCATGCATCAATATCCATTTAGGAAGGCTGATGTGTTCACCCCGAGATATGTAGGTGTATCAGACTCTGAATGTGAGGGCAAAGGCTGAGTCAATAGGCAATAGAGGGCTGGCCTATCAATAAATACCTACCTGCTATATTAAAAACAAAAACTGAAGTAGTCACAAATGATTTCTATTTACATTTTAAAAATTCCTCAAGGAAATGCTTACTTGAAAAAATATCCTGAAGTTAACCCAGCACTTCCTCCTCCCCCAGAAACTCAGTTTCTACTGACTCCAATCTGAAATTCACCAGCTAATCCCAACAATATTACTGTGAACTCACCCAACTCCTCAACCTCTTAGCTTCTCTTCAAGAACGAGGAGAAAATTGCACTGCAAAGAGAATATTGCAGATCATTCATTGGCAATCATGGCATTAAACAAAATCTCAAAAATAAACAGAGCTGTGCTTAAACTGGTTGCATTCTCCCAGTTTCACCGAGGCTGTATCTCTCATTGGCCCACCTATTTTGCTGTTTTTGTGTAATGAGTATGCATGTAGGACTATGAACTTTTTGCACTGGAGAGGAGTTGAAAATAAGTCAGAGTCATGCTATTAAGCCACAAACATTGCAAGTCATTTCACACTCTCCAGCCCTACTAATTAATGAAAGTAATTATCCAACAATAAGAGCTTTCTCCCTCTTTGTGTTTGGAACGGATCATAACAGAAAGTCCTCAGGCAAATTAGAAGTCTAGCAATTGCTTTGTTCAAAGTGGGAGAACACAGTAAACTGGAAGGAGGAGAGCACAGGAGCAGAGCCAAGGAAAACTGGAGTGATTTAGGCTCACCCAGGAAATTTCTCACCTCAGAAATAGTGTCAATTTTCTAGAGTCTCTTCCCAGATTTTAAGGGTGGGGAGGGTGGGGGTGGGGGGAGAGATCAACCAAAGGACTTGTATGCATACATATAAGCCAAGCCAATGGACTCAGACAACAGGGGGATGAGAGCATGAGTGTGGGGGGGAGGGTTGGGGGTTCCTGGGAGATGAGGACACATTTGTAATACCTTGACCAATAAGGAAAATTTTTTTAAAAAAGAGCAAAGCAAGAATGATAGCTCTTGTGTGTTCCAGTTGAAACATAGGCTCTTCCTGAACTGAAATAGGTAGAGCTCTTTGTTCATGTCAATGAAGGTGATTTTCTTGTCAGAGAGACCACTTGCTTTCATGGCAAATCCCAATAAGGGATCCCAATAAGGGATCCCAGAGGTCATCAGTTGCAACTGTAAATCTAAGCTACTGCTATAAGGGAGGGGTTTAACCAGCCTCTATAGTACCCATCTCACTACAATTGCTCATGGAAGGTTTCATCCCTGGCACACATATTCTAAGCTTTGTTTTCTTCTTTATAAGCAAAACAAATTTACAGAGTAAAATGCACAAATCTTAGGTGTATATCATTTGATAAGTTTTGACAAATGTATACACCAGGATAACCCACATCCCTATTAAGGTATAGAACATTTTAATTATCCCAGAAAGTTCCCTCATGCCCCTCTGTAGTAAACACACACATATTACTCTCAGAGGCACCATAGGTCTTATTAATCTCACCATGGCCTATTTTAGTACTTCGTGTAAATGGAAACATATAACCTTCTTATTTATTGCTGAGTAGAATTCCAACACAGTTTACTTATCCCCTCACCAGCTGAGTGACATTTGGGTTGTTTCCTGTTGGAGAAAAAGAAAACAAAACAACAAAAAGCTGGTATAAACATTCTTTCACAAGTGTTTTTGTGTAAATAGGCTTCCATTTCATTTCTTTATGGAAAATGCCTAAAATGGGATTGCTAGTCATATGATAGGTGTATACTTAGTTAAATATGAAACTGCCAGACTTTTTCCAAAATGATTATACCATAGTACATTTCCACCAAGAGTGTATGAATATTTCAATTACTTCACATCTTTGCTCATGCATGAAAGTGTTTAATTTTAGCCATTCCAGTGAATGGACATGGCTTTGATTTGTACTTGGCTAATGCCTAATGAAGTTGAGCGCTTTTTCATGTGCTTATGAGCCATCTCTACTTCTCCCATTGAGAAGTATCTGTACAAATCGTTTGCCTATTTTTAATTGGATTATTTTATTTCTAATTTTCGCATTATAAGTTATTTTTATATTCTGGATGTAAGTCTGTTGTCTTAGTGTTGCAAATATTTTTCTCCCAGTCTGTGACTTACCTATTCATTTTCTGAATCATGTCATTTGATGACAGAAAGTTACAAATTTTCATGAAGTCTAGTTTATCATATTTTTTCTTATTTGCTATGTCCTATAAATGTAATCAATTTTAACTCATGTTGACTCTGCTTCCCTAATTGGTCTTGAATCTGGTCTTTGTTCTCTCTTTACTTTTACAAACGACCAACTCCAAACTGCCATCACCTTTTCTCAAAACTACTGCAAGAGTTCCTTAGAGGTCCAAAATAGAACTCAACGATTCTCAACTCTCCATCCCCAACCCTACCTGTCCTTCCTTTAGACTTCTCCAGCACTTTAGAGGTTCTACCATATAATTAGTTACTCAAGCCAAAACCTAAAAATCATTCAGAACTTATTTCTCTCCCTTAAATCCAACTCATCACTAAGTGCTTTGGATTTTACCTCCTACCTATCTTTCAATTGCATATGCTCTTCTCTATCTCCTCTTCCACAACCTTAGCTCAGGCTACCTTGACTACAGCAGCAGCTCTTAACTAGTCTCCCCGATTTCACTCTTGCTCACTCCATTTCATTTTCCACAGAGATGTTAGAGTGACTTTTCAGCTATTTATTACTGCATAGCAAAGCACCCCAAAACAAAACATTTAGTGGTGTAAACAACTATTTTGTTGTAGCCACAGAGTTCAGGGGTAAGGTTTGAGAGAGAAACACAGTGGGGAAGGCACATCTCTGCTCCTTGATATCCAGGGACTCAGATGGGAAGAGACTTGAACATCTATGGACTGAAGTCATCTGAAGGCTTCTTCAATCATTTATCTGGCCCCTGCCTAAAATGACTTGAAAGCTGAGTCCAGCTGGCTCTGTCAATCAGAGTGACTTACATGGCCTTTCCATATGGCTTGGACTTCCTCATAGCTTGGTAGCCTCAGGGAAGACAGATTTCAGTTTCCAAGAATGTTCAAATTAACACAATAGAAGCTGAATGGCCTTGTATGTCTAAACACAAAGTTATATACTATCACTTTTCTTGTAATGCGCAAGTCAAAGTAGTCCCTTCACCCAGATTTGGCAGAAGATTACAGACCCAGACTCTCAACAGAATCTGTCAAAGAATTTTCAGCTATGTTTAAAAACAATCACAGTACCCATTCTGAACCACAAAGCAGATCATGACATGGCCTGATGAAGGCTTCCAAATAGGAACACCTCCCTCTAGACGGTGCCTCAGGGTCACTGAGGAGTAGTCCAATCTTCCAGGAGTTTGTGTTCTATAGAAGTTACAAACTCTTCCAACCAATTTACTCTTTTTCATGATCCACCAAGTACATACAGGGCCAATACTATCTCATATGGTACCTTTGCATGAATTTTAAATGTGCCCCTTACCTACTCTACAAGGACACAGCCTTGTTTGAGTATGCATGTCATGGTGAATGAAGCATGGATTATATTTAGCACTCACCCCTTGCTCTCTTAGCCAGGTGTCTTTGTGTATGACAAAAGGTGAACAATCAAGTGACTCTGGGAACACAGGTCTTTCTAGGTGTTCCACAAGACATAGACCAACACCCATCCTTGCTATGCCCTTGACTCTGTTCTTGCTCTTATACCCTATGTCCAGTCCATCAGGAAATCATATCAGCTTTCTCTTCAGACATGTATCAAAGTCTACCAGGGGTACAGTTATGGGTGCTTTTTCAGTCTTCCCTACTAGAGTGCAAGCTCCTTGAGGCAGACAATACCTCATCTGCTTTCATGTGAAGAGAAAGCACTTGTTCACATGCTGCAACATAAAGCATCAGAGAGTGTCTCTCTCCCATCATGGTACCCAAATGCCTCAAATATCAATAGCATAACTTCTTTCTCTGGGTTCCTGGGCCTCTTAAATGCCAGCATTCCTGGCACAGGCAACTCATTCCCACTAAAGTGCTAGTGGCATATCACATCTACTTCTTTCATGTGAATGCTTTAGACATGGGATAAAAGGAGAACAACACCAAAAGAGATGGAGAATGGAAAGAAAGGTCCACAGGATAATTTGAACTTGTCTTTATCCTGTACATTACCAACACCCCACTGTGGCAGAGCAGTCCAACCGGCTATACTGGAAAATGTTTCATACTCAGAATGCCCATACATTCCCTTTCTCCTCAGATGCTACACACACACACACACACACACACGCACACACACACACACACACGTTATTCAAAGCCTTAAAATAAGAATCTCTCTATAAAGTTTAAACAATAGGAAGAGGTAAAAATCTAACCAAGATAATGGAAATTGGTAGAATTTGAAAAGCAATTTGGCTCTCTATCTTGTAAGCCTTTGACCCAGCAATGTGCCTTCTAGAAATTGATACTATCATGGGGAAAATCCAGAAAAATAATTAGGTACAGTGATACTAATTTATAAGGGTGAACAAAACAGACAACCAAAATATCCAATAATAGGGGGTTGGATAACTAATATAAGGGAATGCTATGCAGTCAATAAACATGGTATTTTCAAGGAATATTTAATAATACAAGGAAATGCTCATGATACAATTTAGGTAGATAAAGTAAAATACAAAACTACATATGCAGTATGTACAGGATTTGTTGTTTATTTTGCACACACAGTGCCTAGAGTAGTGCCTGGCTCAATAAATAACCACTAAATTAATATATTTTATATATATATAAATATATATAAATATATAAATATATATATATATTTATATATATAATTCATGCACTGGAGGGGGGTCCCTCAGCCTGGCCTGCCCCCTCTCACAGTCTGAGAGCCCTCAGGGGCGGGAGGTGACCCGGCGATCAGGGGAAGGCGAAGCTCCCATCACACCTCTGCTGCTGCCACTGTTGACAACATAAGCCTTGGGCGGCCCTGAAAGGCTGGGCAGCTGCCATCTGAGGCTTGCCTGAGCCTTGGCCAGCCCTGGGCAGCTGGGGGGCTGAGGGGACTGGGAGACTCCAGAGGCAGGTGTGCGGCAAAGCCTGCTGCCCCGGCAGGGCTGAGGGGACTGGGCGCCGCCAACTTGTGGCTGTGGGCACTACCATCTTTGAGGGTGTGGCAGTCAATTAGCATATTCCCTCCTTATTGGCTGTGGGTGCCGCCATCTTTGCAACAGACTGAGGGTCAATTAGCATATTCCCTCTTTATTAGATAGGATAGTCAATGACTAAAATAATTGATTGCTCACAATGTATTAACCTCTATGCTAAATCTTTATCTATTATTTGTACCTTATTTAATCTTTACTACAATTCTTGTATACTAGCATTATCCCAAGTTTTACAGATAAGAAAATTGAAACTCTGAGAGGATAAGACACATACTTACTAAATAATAGAGCTAGGATTTGAATCCAGACAGTTGAATTCTGGAGCCTAAGCTGTTTAACAATATAGTAATACTCCATGCATACTTTTGCACACATATGGAAAAAAACACTGGGAGAGAAAAGACCAATACATTACCAGTACTTTATCTCTGGATAGGGTGCTAGGATAAGAAGGAATTAATATTTTCTTCCTTTGCTTCTCTTTATTCCAACTTTCCTGCAAAAATTGTGTATTGCTTTTTTATTCAGATTTTTTTTCAAAGATTTTTTATTGATTTTGAGAGAGAGAGAGGAAGGGTAAAGAAGAGAGAGAGAGAGAGAGAGAGAGAGAGAGAGAGAGAAAGCAAAACATTGCTTGGCTACAACCCCAATCAGGAATTGAGCCCAAGGCTCAGGCATGTGCCTTGACTGGGAATCAAACAAGCAACTTTCAGTGCACAGGATGACATCCAAGCATCTGAGCCACATTGGCCAGGGCTATATTCAGAGATTTTTTTTTAAGATCTTACATGCTGTACAAACCCAGCTTATACTTTATTTTTTAAATATAATATTTCATCAAGAATCACATTGTTTAACATTTGTCCATTGTAAGGTATATTCATATTTTTACAGACATATTCAGATTTTTTATATCAATAATCTTGTTACTGTTTTTATACTTAAATCATATTTACTTCTCATTTTTCTCCCTATCATTTTCTTTTTAATTAAAAATGCTTTACTTCATGTATAATTAAAGAAATGCAAATCAAAATAGTAAGAAAACTTTTTTCATTTAAACTGGTACAAGGCTTCCCTGATGCTGGCAGGGATGTGAGGGAATTAATACTGTCATCTACTTTTTTCTGTAGTAGGTGCTCCTCATTTATTTGCTTTATTTAATACTCAAGTTGACATATGTTTTGTTGTTTTATTTGTGTGGTTTTTCAATTTATTTTTTATTGTTGACACTATGACAGATGTACCCCACTTCTCCCCTTGATCCTCTTCCACCAAGCCCCCCCGGCCCGCAGGCTTTCACCACACTATTGTCTGTGTCCATGGGCTATGCATAGATGTATATAAGTTCTTTGGTTAATCTTTTCCCTTCCCCCCACCACCACCCTCCCCTCTGAGAGCTGTCAATCTGTTCCATGTACCCTTGCCTCTGGACTTACTTTGTTGTCAGTTTGTTTTGTTCACTAGATTCCACAGATAAGCGAGTCATGTGATACTTGTCTTTCTCTGTCTGGCTTATTTCCCTTAGCATAATAATATCCAGATTTGTCCATGTTGTCTCAAGGGATAAGAGAACCTTCTTTTTTGCAGCTGCATAGTATTCCATGGTGTAAATGTGCCACAGCTTTTTTATCCACTCATCTACTGATGGGCACTTGGGCTGTTTTAAACAACCAAGAACTTCAGAGTTCTTAGTGATCAAGTTCAGCCCTTGGTCCTCCCCCCACTTTTGCTACTTGGGGCAGATTCATCCCCCTTGCAGTCCCAACCTAGCAATATGGTCTGATTATCCCTTGCCAAACCTACCCTGACTACAAGCTGGCAGTGGAAACAATGCTTTCTGAGTGAAGTTGAGGTTAACTTTATGCCCCTTTTCAGCTGTCCTGCCTAGTATCTGGCTTTCTGGCTTACCGTGGTCTAAACCCTTGTTCTATCTTTGCCACCTAGGCTCTCTGCCTCCTGGCAAACCACCCTCATTCCATGCCCTAACCCATCTATCACCCTCACAACTTATACAGGCTCAGTATGATATCACTGCAATACTCACTGTGACATTTGTAGGGGAAAGTCTGTGTGCAGTCTTTGTATAATACAAGATTCAGGGACAAGCCACAACAGCAGTCTTTTTTTTTTTTCTGTGCCTTCTTCACTTCCCTTTACGATTGCAGACCCCAAACTGATTATACCACTCTAATAAGGCCCTGGTCAATTCTAAGGAGTTATTTTATGATTCCTGTAGGTTGTATTCTTGTTATTATTACACATCACAGAATCACATTAGCTTTCACAAAACAAACCAGCATTGATTTGCTGACTCACTCTATGGTCTCCAATGACGCCCAATCTTTCCATTATGTTTGCTTCTCCAGAAACGAAAAGAATTGATTTCCTCTCCAGCCCGCCATAAGAGGTTTCTATTCCTTTGCCGCTCCCAATCTCCCTGCCCCCACCCTCAATACTAAAATTGGAGAAGTGTGGAAATCAACAAAACCCTGAGGTCTATTTGCTAAACCCCTGAAAAACAACAAAACAAAGGCATTACAAGAAGTAAGATAAAAAAGGCTTTTGCCTATTTTCCTCCAAATCTCTCCAATTTTTGTTTCACAAAATTGGATAGCTAAAAATACAGTTTCTTTTAGAGGCTGTAAATCTGTTCAATGGGGTAGTTAAAAAAGTAAAGTTATAGGTCAGAGAATCTGGGTTCAAAATCCAACTCCAGAACCTCCTAGTAGTGTGATCCTGAACATTTTTAAATCCCTTTGCCAAAGACCTCAGTTTCACCACTTGCAAAATGGGAGTAATTATAATACAATCAATTCTGCTATAATATTATGAATGTAAAAATCTCTGTCCTAGGAGGGGGGCTAGGGTCTGGGTAGAGGTGGGCAAAGGGAGAAAATGGGGGACATCTGCAATAGTGTCAACAATAAAATGTTTAATTTTTTTAAATACCTGAAAAAAATAAACTATGCAAATTGTGTATAAAAGCCGCAGGACTGATGGAAAAATAAGTTTAGAGGTACAACACTCAAAACCTTCAGCAACAACACAATAAAAAAGATAGGAACCTAATAAAACAGTATCCAGTTTTACATGTATTAAATGGTTAAGTAATATATAAATACTATAATAAATGTGACACTTTCACAAGACCTGAACTTTGCTTGTGGTGGTGTCTGTTGGAAAATTTGCACCTTGTAAGTTCTTGTGTAGTGATGGAAGGAAGGTGATCTGAAATCGAACAGAAAGTTATAGTAGCAGATGTGGACAGGTGTACATATCACACATGGTGACCTGACAAAACTGGTAGATGTGCTAAGCACTGTGTGTATATGAAATTCATATGTGCACATGTTTTATGTACTCCCATGTGACTCAGTTCAGCTGAGAGTAGTTTCCTGTGTTCATGTAGGGTTTCTCATGGAAGAAATCACACATAAGCAAACATGAAATTTATGTTCTGCTAAAATTGCTCCCTAATATATAAATCACATTGAAAAAAATCACATTTTTCAAAACAAGAGTTATAACTGAACTGACTGTACCAACCTCCTGTGCTTGGGAAAATTACATGAAATAATACCTTTAGCAAAAGGCCTGGCACATACCAAGCTTCCAACAAGTGATAGCTGCAATTATCAAAAGCAGCAGTAATAGCTCAAACCGAAGGGACCTTACAGTTCCTGCAGATGGAACCTGGAACTGCCTTGATGTGGGTCTTCCTTCAAAATCTGGTAAGTGGAAATGGAAACCCAGTAAAGCTCAGCTCTGTTCCCCACAACCTACCTGCTAACCAAAATGCCTGTGACATTTGATTCTATGAGCACATCTTATGGCTCTAGAGCACCAGACAGTGGCTAAGCAGTGCAGAATCTAAAGAGGAACAAAGGCCTAAAAGAGTGTCCTCTCTGATGATCAACGAGAAGAGTGAAGCACGAGGAGGTTGGGGTAAGCTGGCTGAATGGTCTCTAATAGGGAGACATTGTTAGTTCTGGAGCTGACCAGAGATGGGATAGAGCCACTATTTAGAGCAAATGTCAGAAAACTTTTTCTATAAAAGATAAGATAGTAAGTTTCTAGGCTTTGCAGGCCATAGGATCTCTGTTATACTGAATCAAATTTATTATTGTAGCATGAAAGCACCCACAGATAATACATACATGAATGCACATGGCTGTATCCTAGTAAAACTTTATTTACAAAAACAGGCACTAAGCAAGATTTTGTATTTAGTCTACAGCTTGCCAAACTCTACTTTAGAAAAATCCAATCTACTCTAATAAAAGAGTAATATACAAATTAACCATCACTCTGAGACACCTAAGCCATGCCCACCAGTCAAGCTGCGCCCCCAGCCAATCAGAGCGGCTGTACGCAAATTAAACCAGCCAAGATGGAGGCCAGCAGCCACTGAACTAGAGCAAACAGGAGGCTTCCGTTGCAACTGTCTGCCTAGGTGGGCTGGGCCTCTGCTCAAGGCAACAATGTTTCAATTATAGAAGCCACAGAGCTGAAGCAAACAGGAGGCTTCATTGCCTGACTAGGCATCTGCTCAAGGCAACAAAATTTCAATTATAGAAGATAAATAAACCCCAAAAACCTGATTCCAGCCAGCCTCAATGGGACCTTGGGTCAAAGGGAGCTGTGGGCAGCCTGAGGGAGCATTGAGGCCCCTTACCCAGGCATGCCAGCAGGTGGACATCCCCCGAGGGGTCCCAGACTGTGAGAGGGCACAGGCCAGGCTGAGGGACCCCCCTCCAAGTGCACAAATTTTTGTGCACTGGGCCCCTAGTTTAATATATAATTGGTGCCACAAATGCAAGCTACATAGGTAACTTTAAAAATTTCTAGAAGCCACATTTTAAAAAACTCAAAAGAGGTGTAATTAGTTTTAATAGTATGTTTTATTTAACCTAATATATACAACATATTCTCATTTCAACATGTAATGAACAAAACAGTTATTAATAAAATGTTTTACATTTTTATCATACAAAACCTTTGAGATTTGGTATAGGTTGAATTGTGTCCCCACAACAGATTTTGGAGTCTTAACCCCCCAGTACCTGTGAATGTGACCTTATGTGAAAATCAGGTCTCCACAAATTATCACATGCTGATGGGGTTATTAGGGTGGGCTCTAATACAATATGACTGTTATTCTTATGAAAAGGGAAATTTTGGACACAGAGACAAACACACACAAAGAGAGAGTGCCATGTAAAGACAAAGGCAGAGAACTGGGTGATGTAGCAGAAGACAAGAAATGCCAAAGATCACCAACAAACCACCAGAAACTAGGGATGAGGCATGGAACAAATTCTCCCTCACAGCCCTCAAAAAGAGCCAACCTTCTGACACCTTGATCTCAGACTTCTAGCCTCCATACTGTGAGGAAATAAATTTCTGTTACTTAAGCCACTCAATTTGTGGTACTTTATTACAGCAGCCCTAGGAAATTAATATAAAACCCAAGTCTTTATATTTTACATTTACAGCACAACTCAATTCATACTAATCGCATTCTGAGTGCTCAACAAGTTATCCATGGTTAGTGGCCACCACATGGGCAGTGCAGCTTGAAAGAGAGCAATTTGGTACCCCAAAATGAATTGATTGTTTTAGAAAGAGAAAGGATTCAGGGACACAGGGAGCATAAGAATTGCATGTAAGCAAATAACTTTTTTAAAGCCTTTACCTTCCTTAAAATCTATTAAATGAGACAGTGTTTACTTTCTCTCAACAGTTTGGAGCCCACAGAAACTGATCACATCATGTGCAAGGAATGCTCCATGCTCTTAAGCTTTGGCCAAAGTAATTTCATTACAGAGCTCTGTTTTTCCTTCCATGGTGTGTGATCATTTCTGTCTCCCAACTGATTTCCTCTGAACTCAATGTGACATTTTCCCTTCAAGTAATTTGGCAGTTTCATCATTTTATTGATCTTATATTCCCCATTAACTGTATTCATGCATTCAATATATCATCTGAAATGACAGGAAGATTGTAATAAAAAGACTCGTTCTATTTTTGATATTTGACTGCTGACAGCTTTTGAGCTCCGTTACCCTTTGTCCCTTTTGCCCCACATCTAGCAAACCAATAAGAAACAACCCTGGGCACTATCTCCCTTGGTGCTAATGAGGAAGTTGAAACCAAGAACATGTACAACACATGTGCAGGAATGTTCACCCAGCCCCATCTTCTAACCACAATAAAATTCAGAGTCACTCATCCCTCCTTCACTAAAGCTAAATGGTAAATTGATGAGGTTGAAAGCTTGCCCTGCTCTCCCCGAAAGCTTCATGATGTGAATAATAAAACTTTTCACATCCCCTTTGTTCATGTGTGACATTATCAGCCTCAAGATTCAAACCAATTTGGAGTGGAATAGGAGACATGATCAGGCCCTCCACAGGGGAACCTCAAGACAATTGGTGCAGAGAGTAGTATAGTCTAAGAGATGACCACCACCTCCAGAGTTCTTGCTTCCATTGCTTTCAGCTTACTCATTCTCTCCACCGCCTGCTGGCAAGTACTTTATACACTTTGAGCTGCTGCCTCTTCCTGCTGCCTACTGTGCTCTTTTAATTGTGCCGCTGTCTGCCAGTGAGCTTGCATTGGAGATTTTGCAACATTTTTAAAATCCTGGAAATACGGGAAACACTTTGTAAAGTAAATTATTGTCTAACTACACCTGAAAGTAATCTAATCTAATAAAACAGTAATATGCTAATTGCATCACTCCGCTACATCCCAAGCCACACCCACCAGCCAATCAGAGCGACTACATGCAAATTAACCCAACAAAGATAGCAGCCAGCAGCCACAGAGCTAAAGCAAACAGGAGGCTTTGTTGCCCTGCAATGGAGGAAGCTGCCTGCCTAGGCAGGCTGTGGCCTCTGCTCAAGGCAACAAAGTTTCAATTATAGAAGATAAATAATCCCCAGATACCTGCTTCCAGCCAGCCTCACTGGGAACTTGGGTGGCTGGGGGCTGTGACCAGCCTGCAAACAGCCATCAGCCCCTCACCCAGGCTGGCCAGGCACCCCAGCAGGGACCCCCACCCTGAAGGGGCTGTGGCTAGCCTGCAAACAGCCATCAGGCACTCACCCAGGCTGGCCAGGAACCCCAGCAAACACCCCCCCAAAGGGAATGTGGCCAGCCTGAAAATGGCCCTCAGGCCCTCACCCAGGCTGACCAGGAACCCCAGTGGGACCCCCACCCTGATCCAGGACATCCTTCAGGGCAAACCAGCCATCCCTCATCCATGCACCAGGCCTCTATCCTATATAATAAAAGGGTAATGTGCAAATTGACCCTAACAGCAGAACCACTGGGAATGACTGGTCACTATGATACACACTTACCACCAGGGGGCAGACGCTTAATGCAGGAGCTGCCCCTGGTGGTCAGTGCACTCCCACAGGGGAGCTCTGCTCAGCCACAAGCCAGGCTGACGGCTGCCAGTACAGTGGTGGTGGTGGGAGCCTCTCCTGCTTCCTCAGCAGTGCTAAGGATGTCCAACTGCAACTTGGCCTGCTCCCCACTGGCAAGTGGACATCTCCTGAGGGCTCCTGGGCTGCCAGAGAGATGTCTGACTGCCAGCTTAGGCCCGATCTCCCGGGGAGTAGGCCCAAGCCAGCAGGTGGACATCCCCCGAGGGTTCCCAGACTGTGAGAGGGCACAGACCAGGCTGAGGGACCCTCCTGAGTACACAAATTTTTGTGCACCGGGCCTCTAGTATAAAATAATATTGACTGCAAACAAATATACTTTTGCTTAAATGGGAAAAAATCTTAGCAAGCCTCGGTTACTGATTTAATCTACCCAAGTCAGATGTTTTGCTGTTAGGGATAAGTGTATGGGGATTGAGAACCCTTCTTAATCCCCATACTTTGAGTTGGGTATCTCAGGTTATATATCTCAGAGAGAATCTGAGATATATGTGTTTCAATTTCTGCATAAACTATGATTGATGCTAGACTCAGGAAAATAACTCTTACCCTATGATTGTTGGTTGTATATTTCAACGAGGCATTGGTCCTATTCCATAATGTTCAGAAAAAAACTTGATAACATCCATAATATGGTGGTTGTGGGTGATCACTAGTGTGAAAAAGAATAGTCACCTTGTGGTCACACTCCAAAAAGCCAATAACTCATTATGAACCTAAATGCTTCTGATGCAACAAAGATCCTGATCATCTGGATTATAGGGGGGGAAAAACCTCATAGGAACCCTGTAGTATAAACCCTTATGAAAAGCATCCTAAATGTTTCATCCCTATCCCTCTTAAAGGGACTAAGGACACAATCTCTGTATTGGATAATTATAAAGTGAACCAAAAAAGACTATGGTTTCCACTGAGTGCCACAACTCAACAACATGTCAAGAGGTCAATTCAAACTCAACTTAATCCCAGAGTCTCTAGACAATAATTACTACAGGTAAAATTTCCAAGCATGATAATACTGATGTGGACATATCTGGAGGAAGAAACTAGTAAACATGACCAGGGTAGAAAACACTCCTCCAACATAAGGTATATCAGTAACCAACAAAACAACACCAACAAAAAAAGAAACAAGACAACAACAAAAACAATTAATGAGCAGGAATGAGGAGAGAAACTGAAACAAAGGTCTGCAATTTGACACAATTGTATATGGAAACTTTACTAAAATAATTTATTCAACAGAAAAATAAAAGCGTGCTGATTGGCTTTTGCACTTCTAAAACACAGGTTCTAAACTAACTTTAGCATGCGCTGAAATGCACGAATTGTAACTTTACTGGCCTTAATTGATACTGGGGCTCAAATTACAGTTATACCTGGTGGTCACACTAAATTTAAACAAAGTATCCTCTATACTCTTAGGGAAGCTACCAAACATAAAATAGAGGACAAAAAAGTATGCCTGCTGACCTTAATCATCAGAACTACTACCTTGGCTAAATTCCCCATAGTTATATTGCCCATTGCTCTAAATATCCCAAAATTGGCATGGATGTTCTGACACAGTGAGTAATAAATTAAAGTAAAATGAAATATTTAGTATTTACAATTGGCTTGACAAAAATAAAACCACATGGACCTCTTCCTTGCTGTTTAAAATTTATTAATACGGTCCAATGTAAATTAAAACAAGACCTAGTGAAAATAAGACCAATTCTATAAGACGTACTGAAGAAAGAGATCATTGTTCCTATATCCTCCCCTATTAGCCCAACTTAAGCCTGATTTAAAAAATGAATAGGACAGATATAGCAAAAAAATTAAACTAGACCACCAACTTACACCATACGCAAAAATAAACTCAAAATGGATAAAGGACTTAAACGTAAGATGGGAAACCATAAAAATCCTAGAAGAATCCATAGGCAGCAAAATATCAGACATATGTTGTAGCAATATCTTTATGGATACAGCTCCTAGGGCAATGGAAACTAAGGAAAAAATAAACAAATGGGACTACATCAAAATAAAAAGCTTCTGCACAGCAAAAGAAACCATCAAGATGGAACTGGAGAGCATTATGCTAAGTGAAATAAGCCAATCGGAGAAAGATAAATATCACATGATCTCACTCATCTGTGGGATATAAGGATGAACATAATTGGATGAACAAAAATAAATCCAGAGACAAATGGCAGGGGAGGGGGGTTAGAGAGCAACCAAAGGATTTATATGCATGCATATTAACATAACCAAAGGGCACAGACACTGGGGCAGTAGGGGCTTGTCCAAAGTAGGAAAGGCTGGGTGTGGGGTGGGGGGCGGGTGGGGCGGGGTCAAGCAGGGAAAAATGAGAAATATGTAAAACTTTAGACAATAAAAAAATAAAATAAAGTCACACATCCTATATATAAAAAACAGAAACCACCAACAAAACAAGAAAGCCCACTGCATGGGAGAACATATTTGTCAGTGTTATATTCGGTAACGGTTTAATATCCAAAATTTATAGGGAACTCATATATCTTAACAAAATGAAGATAAACAATCCAATCAAAAAATGGGCAAAGGACCTAAATAGACACTTTTCAAAAGAGGACATTCAGAAAGCCAAGAGACATATGAAATCATGCTCCAAGTCACTAATCATCTGAGAGATGCAAATCAAAACAACAATGAGGTACCACTTCACACCTGCCAGAATGGTTATCATCAATAAATCAACAAACGACAAATGCTGGCAAAGATGTGGGGGGAAATGAACCCTTCTGCACTACTGGTGGGAATGCAGACTGGTGCAGCCACTGTGGAAAACAGTATGGAGATTCCTCAAAAAGTTAAAAATGGAACTCTCATTTTATCCAGTAATCCTACTTCTAGGAATATATCCCAAAAAATCATAAAAACCAATCAAAAAGGATATATGCACCCCTATATTCATAGCAGCACAATTTACAATAGCTAAGATTTGGAAATAGCCTAAGTGCCATCAATAGATGAGTGGATTAAAAAATGGTGGTACAGCCCTGACCGGTTTGGCTCAGTGGATAGAGCGTTGGCCTGCAGACTGAAAGGTCCCAGGTTCAATTCTGGTTAAGGGCATGTACCTTGGTTGCGGGCACATCCCCAGTAGGAGGTGTACAGGAGGCAGCTGATCGATGTTTCTCTCTCATCGATGTTTCTAACTCTCTATCCCTCTCCCTCTCTGTAAAAAATCAATAAAATATATATTTTTTAAAATGCTGGTACATCTACACAATGGAATACTATGCTGCTGTCAAAAAGAAAGAACTCTTTACCATTTGCAACAGCATGGATAGACATGGAGATAAACCAGTTGGAGAAAGATAAATATCACATGATCTCACTCATTTATGGAATACTAGAGGCCTGGTGCATGAAATTCATGCACGAGTGGGGGGCAGAGGACCTCAGACCGGCCTGCACCCTCTCTAATCAGGAACCCCTTGGAGGATGTCTGAATGCCAGTTTAGGCCCAATCTCTGCTCTTGCAATCTAGGACCGCTGGCTCCTAACTGCTCACCTGCCTGCCTACCTGATGCCCCTAACTGCTCCCCTGCTGGCCTGATCACCCCTAACCACTCTCCCCTGCCAGCCTGATCATCCCTAACTGCTCTGCCCTTCTGGCCTGTTAGCCCCTAACCACCTCTGCCTCGGCCCTGCCACCATGGCTTTGTGTGGAAGGATGTCCAGAAGGGTATCTGGAAGATGTCCAGTCTCTCTGGTCTAATTAGCATATTACCCTTTTATTAGTATAGATAATAAATAATATAAACTAATGAACATAAATAGATCCAGAGACAGAGAAGCATCGAACAGACCATCAAACTTTAGAGGGAAGGCAGCAAATGGGAGGGGGAAAGAGATCAACCAAAGGACTTGTATGCATGCATATAAGCATAACCAATGGACACAGACACTAGGGGGCTGAGGTGAGGACATGTGTGGGGGCATGAGTGTGGCCAGGAAGAGGTCAATGGGGGGAAAAGGAGACATATGTAATACTTTAAAAAATAAAGAATTTAAATAAATGAGTAGTGCCTAACAGTGGATTACTTCAACCTTAATTCCATAATACCCTCAATTGAGGCCACACTGAAGCCCGATAATTCACTAGAATGACACAGAGAGGTCACTGATAGTTGTTGTACTCACAGTTATAGTTTATTACAGTGAAAGGACACAGATTAAAACCAACCAGAGGAAGGGACACATTGGGGCAAAGTCCAGGAAAGTTCTAAACACTAGCAGCTTCCAGTTGTCTTCTATCCACAGAGCCATGGACAGCATTCTTTCCTGTTATTTATATGTGACAGTACAAATTGCGTATTGTGAATCTTGGAAATTTACCTGAGCCTTGAGTCCAGAGATTTTGGAGGGACTTGACCACATAAATGTAACTGACTGTCCATGTGGCTGACTCCAGAGGAAAACTGATATCCCATGACCCAAAGCCCCCAAACTAAATCACATTGTTGGTATGGACCAAGGTCCTGAAACAAAGATATCCCTATCAGGCATAGCATTTCAAGGGCTTAGATATTACCTCCAAGAAGCCAAGGGCAAAGGCTGAATCTGTCTTTGGGCAAGGTTTAATTATTTACACAGCTCCCATAACCAGTATTATTGAAATTATTGACTCTATCCAGTTGGCAACTGGAAAATATTTTGCTTTTATAGGCTTGCTTAATATGCTCTAGTCAATGCTCTGGACTTCAGAGAAAGTAAGACACCTTCACCAGATATACATGGAGTATCTCAACAATTCTATTATTGCACACAATCTTTGCAAGTAAGATCTAAATTGCAGCCAACTTTCCCTATGAGCCCAGGTATGATATGACACTGATAACATCTTCCTCTGAGGAGATTCATCTGACACACTCATTCAGGACATGAAAATATTCACGAAGAAGCTCACAAAAAGAGATGAGACATTGCCCTTACAGAGTTCAAGGTTCCATGTTTTGGTTTAATTCCTAGAAATCATTTGGCCAGCCAAAGGCCACTTCATCCCTCATACTGTCAAGAAAAAACTATTGATGCTCTTAGCACCCACATCATTGAAACAAGCCCAACATCTTTTAGACACTCTTCTGGTTCTGGAAGCAACATAGTTGTTTGTTTGCTTGTTTGTTTGTTTGTTTGTGTGTTTTTTAAAATTTTACTTAATCCCACTTATGCTATTACTTACAAATCAGCACATCTTGAATAAGGCTCCCTCCAACAAAAGGCTCTAGAATCTATCCAAACTGTAAGACAAGAAGCATACTTATTAGTGTCCTCCAGAGATTCCTTCACTATATAGGCTTTAGCAACCTCCTTTCATGCCTCTTGGTGTTTCTTGACCATCTATGATAACCATAAGTTGTCAAGGCAAAAAAAAAATTCTGGTGCAAAAAAACTATTCTCCTCATCCTGTACTGCATGTCATTAGAGCAACTGAAAATGGAGACTCTCAACAGGTGACTCTGCACCCAGTTGCCCAGTATGCTTTTGATCATGAAAGCAACAACCCTCCTAATTGAAATGAAAACAATACCTACATGATTGAGCCTCTGTCATATTGTACCTACAGGAATGGGTGGCCTTCCTCTCCTCAGCCTTCTGACAGATCCAAGGATACTGAAGAAGATTAGCCATCTCCCAGACTCAATGACCACCTTGCAAGCCCCTTGAGATCAACTGGGTGATTATAAAGGGTGTTTGTACAGTTTACAGACAGCAATGCTGCTGAAGAGCTGTTGCTGTCTGTCATCAAACCTCAATGTCCCTAATTAAGGACAGAGTCCAGTGTCAGAAAAATTGGCCAAACTTCAGGCAATCTTTAGTACTAGAGTATACCCTGAGACCAGCAGTTGGTCCCATATGCACATTTTTACAGACTTGCCGCTGCCAATGGTCTAACCAATGACAATAAGAATTTATTCAAGGTTGCCCTTTTCAAATAAAGAACTCTGGGAACTTTTTGCTTCACATATATCTAAAATATCAATCAAAGCCACACATCTTTGTACACATTTAACACCATAATACAAGATCTCAGCAAGTCACTCCTTATCCTCTTCAGAGATCCAGACATCATTGATAGTGAACAAGGCATTCATTTTTTCTCAGAGTACAAATTGCTGGGCTCACACACACATAGACATACACACACGCGCGCACACACACATACACATATTCAACAAAGCATTCACTTGGCCAGTCAAGGTTCTCTGACTACAAGCTTCATAGAGCAACATAATGGATTATTTGAAGAAATTAAAATTAAATTAAATATAACATGGCACAACTCAGTCATCAGTGAAACATCATAGGTGAATTGTAATAAAGAGTTTGGCTCCATTTTTCATGTTTGCTCATTGACAGCTTCCAAGCCCTGCTCCCCCTTTCCCTTTTGCCCCACATTTGAGTAAGCATATAAGAAAACCCTGGTGATCCCTCCCTTGGTGAGAGCAGGGAAGTTCAACCCATCAAAATAGCCCAATGAATGGGAATCTTCACCCTAACCCTTATCCCATACCCTAATTATAGTAAAACCAACACCACTATCCCCTTCTGTTATTCAAGTTAAATGGGCCTATTTGGGAGCTTGCTCTGCTCTCCCTGGAAAGCCTTATGATATAATAACTTCTTAATACCATTTTGGTGCATGTGAGATATCATCAGTCTCAATTTCAAAATCTACTTGAGGTAAAGAGTTGATCCCACCCATTTCAGGGCAACCAAAAAACAGAGATTCTATCAATTAATAACTAATATAAAACATACATCACATTTCTAATGAAAGCTAACATCAACTCCAGAAGAAATTGACTTCTAGTCACAAAAATGGAACTTTTGCAATTGTACCTGTGAGGGAAGAAGACATTTTAGAAGCATATATAACATGTCACATACTTCCCTCCACTACCTCTTAGCCACAGATTAATTTCCCTTTACATATATTTGTGAAAGCTTACTTTTTGCCAGGCAGAAAATGCAATACTCAAAGCCATCATCTGTACAGAAATCCTAATAAAGAATTTTAAATAACTGCAATGTCACATCCACCCTGTTATTGTTAATCCTTGAAAGGGGGAGTCAGCATTGCCCTAGAAAGCTTTGTTAATACTAGAGCCCTCACACATTTGACCAACCAAAACAAAGTAGCAGCAGGAGGATTTAAATTCTGAGTAAGTTTCATACAAATGAAGGGTCTGGAAAAGGTAATATAGTGACAACGATATTTATAAGTGCCATATCAACCAAAAATCTGCTTGTTGCCTTGTGAAAATCTTATTGATGGTCAGGCATTTGGCTTGTGTCTGTAAATTACTGTATGAATAAAAAGCTTCCCTTGGAATGAAATCCATTCTAGGGGTGCTAATACTGTTCAGGAAAGGGGGAGCTTGATTCTGGAAATATCTTTTTTTCAGTCCAATCCTACACAGAAGATATCAATTTCAGCTTCCAATGAAGAGAGAAAATAAATCTGTATTTATGTGAGAATGTGAAGCAAAAAAGCACCTCCAGAGGCATGCACTGCACTGCCTGCTCATCAAGATTGTACTCCTAGGCAGGAATACTGCGTTTCCACAGAATGAGATTTCATTTTCTTCCTTTACCAAACACTGATTACAAGCCTCACAGAGATCTTTCTGAGTCTAACGTCCATGCTTCTTGCCCTGGTTACTGTGCTTCTCATTGTTTGGGAGGTTGTCTTCCTTACACCTTATTGGTAGATTTGATGGTGGTTCAGCATCCTGTTAGCTTTGGGATAAATCTGCTATTTAACCCAGCCTTGTCTATGGGTTTATAAACTCAAACATACTTCCATTCTATCAAAATGCTCACTCGGGCATTAGTTCCCCTTGAGCATATATGCTTCTCTCTTTCCTAGGAGTCACTGTGCTTCACTATTCTTATGTGAAAAGAATTCTAATGGAAGGCTTTTCACTCCATCCATCCTCTATTCTTACACACACACACATACATGTGCACACATGTGTACAAGCTCTCAGGATTCACAATCTCAACAAAGCAGAGAGAACAACAATAACTTGAACTCTTCCTATGAGCTGCATAGTTGATGACCACTCTGATCTCCACTCAGCCCTATAGACTGTCATTCATCTTTTCATAGAAGAAATTGTGGCTCAGAATCAGAGGGGAACACTTGCAGTACTAGAACTTGGCAGAACTGAGATTACAAGCTTTGGCTCCTAGGTGCCCTCAGAACCCCCAGCAGCCTCAAGCTGGTCCAGCTCTACACCATTGGGCCTGGAGATCAAGGCCTAGGACATAGGGATCAGGCCACTCTGTTCATCCCTTCCATCTTGAAAAGTGCTGGTAACACCAGCAAAATATCCAATAGCTTTTTCTGGGAGTCAGGCCTGATGTCCACAAACCAACTTAATCTTCAAGGGAAACCAAGTCACAAAACAAACCAAGGAAGCAGAGTTTCAGTCATTGGGTTCTCTGCCTACTTCCCTCAGGGGTCCAGCCCACTTACCTGTAAACCAAAGGTGCTGAGTACTGAGCAAAAATAATCTGCTTCTATACCTAGCCTGATATCCTCTCCCATTTTCCCCCTTGCACAGTTGTAGAGAAAAGCAAGCATTTGAACACTGGCCAAAGAAATCAAGTTTGAACTTTGAACTTTGCAAATATGCAATAAAACAGTGATAAAAAATGATGAGGAATGTCAGGAAAAAAAGAAAAAGAAGAATAACACACATTTAAGAAACTCACACAATGTGAATTCTTCTGTAAGCTTTGGATTTCCTTAAAGGTGACAAGCAATTGTATTTCTCCTATCATTTTCTCTCTCCAACCTATTACAGATCTGTCTTTCACAGAAAACACATTTGGTAATGGGTACTGAATTGGAACATTCTATTTGGGAAAAACCTGTCTTGCTTAGTTTATATAAAAGGGGAAAGGAAGGGGAAACTCAAGTAAGAGAAGATAATGCAGTAATTAAGACAATAATAATTCTCTTCTTACTTTTACCATTAAAAGCATTTTAACATTTGAAGGGATGAATAATATCCTCACAATCTCTGCTATTCAATGATACAATTCATTAGGAGAGAGCAAAGAGAAATCTCATGAGCATTAAGAACACTATGCATGGGGGAAATGAAGGCCAGTGTTACAAGCCCCGTGGCCAAAATCAGAAATGAATAATTAGATTGGTGCTCAAAATTCACAGACGACCCAGACACATATTTTTAATCCTAACCACATTTCCAGAAGAAAGAAGTAGACAACGCCTGGAATGTTGTCTTTCAAAAGTATTAATGATGCACTATAAATTTTGTCCACATAATAATGATAATTCAGTCCTCATTAAGCTTTGGTGCTGACAGCAATCCACATTTCAGCACAGCAGGCCCTCACAAATTTAGTTTCCCTTTGTTAAATCTGTTTACTTTAATAGTTTACCGAGCAGTAAAAGCTGTGCAAGGCTGTAAATCAATTTCTACCTCTGATCCAACACAGGGTGTTTTAAATGACAGCGTTCATGCCCGATGGACATGCAGCAGCTTCCAGGCTTCTGAAGAGATGGGGCTGTGCCTGGGGCTGCAGATTATGTTTAGTTATGAATAGGCTGTCAAAGAGATAAGCCCCCCCTTTCTCCTTTAAGTGTTTCCCCAAATGAAAATGGTGCCAGGGCAGCAGGTGGAAGGCGCTAGGGCGCTAGGAAGTGAGGCAGGTAGTGGCTCTATCTAAACCGGACCCACACTCGCATTTCACATTTCGCATTTCGCATTTTGGTTAGGGCGTGGTGACATCCTTGGCTGGATTGTGCTGCAGTCATTGCGATGGGAGGTGGAATTCTTGGGGGCAGGCGCAGCAAAGCCAAACACCCAGAAAGCGCCCCGTTTTAGGCAGTTTTGCTAACGAAATAAAAGACACGAAGCGACCCCAGGGGGTGCGTCCTCTGGGTCCAGCTAGGACACCTGGCAGTGCCAGGGGTCTTCACAACTATCATTGGTGGGTCAGAGAAAGCTGGGGACTCGGGCACACACGCAGTAACAGCTCTAAGGCACCAGAGGGCGCCGTGCGCACACCTTGTTTTCCCCGTGAGCAAATCACCAGAAGGGAGTTGGGGGACTTTGGGAGGGTAAGGACAGGAGGGAATCTTTTTTTTTTCTTTATTGCTTAAGGTATTACATATGTGTCATTATCCCCCTATTGTCCTCCAACGCGCCCCCCTTCCCCCGCTCATGCCCTCACCCCCCTGGTGTCTGTGTCCATTGGTTAGGCTTACATGCATGCATACAAATCCTTTGGCTGATCTCTCCCCTTACCCCCACCCTCCCCTACCTTCCCTCTGAGGTTTGAGCATCTAATGATGCTTCTCTGTCTCTGGATCTCTTTTTGTTCATCAGAATCTTAACTAGCTTGCTCAAATCGCAGCCCACAGGGAGGGGCCTGCACTTCTCAGAAACATCCATCTGGTAATATCTGATGACAACCTAGCAAGACGCAAATGAAGGAGGGGGAAGCATCCATAACACCTACGGGAAGCTCAAACAAATGTCATTTTTAAACTGCTGAGGATGTGCAATTGCTGTCAGACTCTATCCTGCAATACCTCACAATCTCCCAGACCTGGCTGTGCCCTGTGGTACACATCACCTCAGAGATGCAAAGGTATTACACACCAAGAGGGTCTTCCTATATGGATTTCCATAGAACTGTATCATAACCATCAACATAGTACCTATTACTGCCATCGCTGCTCTGAGTACTTTCACATCAATCATCTTAACCCCACTTTACAGATGGGAAAACTGTTCAAGTTCACACAGAAATTATGTTCTTTTTGCGGTCTGCACTGCCACCCTGATGGGAAAGCACAGCTGTCAAAAATACCTTATAAGCTTCTTCAAGCCAGAAGGTAATGTTGGAGCTAAAACTATGCATATGAGTTTGTAAAAATAACTTGGGCTCTAATTTCTTTTCACTTTGGGAATAACCCCAAAGTTTCCTCTGGTGTCTTCACTTGAGTTAGAAGATGATTGTGCACAAAAGGAGGCATAAACACCCAGAGCCTTTTCTTTCAGATTCTCAGGCATGGATACTTGCCAGCATTTGGAAGATCTGCTTTCTGTGCACAGAGGAATAAAAAGCAACTGGTGGTCCACAGGTATCACCAAGCACACTTATATGAAGTACTAATGCAGACCTCCTGTGCCAGCTCCTTCAGCCCACATTAGCCTCTCCTGTCTGACCTCCCCAAACACCACTAAGGACTTAATGTAGGAGACATCCTGTAGCAACTTGCTTGTTTCCTTCTCCTATTCCATGATATCTCTCTCTCTCTCTCTCTCTCTCTCTCTCTCTCTCTCTCTCTCTCCATCCCTCCCTCCCTCCCTCCCCCCTTCCCTC
>PVJC01018185.1:0-31636 GCA_004026665.1 Murina feae | reverse complement strand
TTGTCAATACATTTATTTCTGGCTTAGCAAGAAATAGGAGAAATCACCAAAGAAGGAAAAAAATCAAGAAAAACATTGAGCTGAACTCAGAGAAAGAAGCAGGCATTTATGCCAAATCCAGACACTGGAATATGGACGGAAAGCTTTGTGCTCACCACAATATAGGGAATGTGAACCCAACACTTTCTTATTAAGTCTGAGTCCTTGAAGTTTAATTAAGTGCTGTGAGGTCTGGAAAATGAATTTCTTCTGGAAGAAAGCATCCTTAATTTAGGTTGTCAAGAATTTTACCAGTTGAGAAAAGGCAAATATATGAGCACACAACCAGAAATTATCAATCATGGAAACCGTATTGAAGAGCAAGAGTTAACGAAAGAAACAAGTTACACTCTCAAGGACATAGATATCAGCATTATAATAATGTGACTATAAAACAAATTTGTATGAAATGATTAAAGAAAAAAGATGAAATAAAACAGAGAAAACAATAAGAGACTATAAAGAAAACTCAGTTGATTTGAAAACTACCTAAATAAAATTTTCAGTATAACAATTTTTTAAAAATAATCTTTCAGTATATTTTTTAAGTCTCTGGTAAGAATAGATTCAATCATTGACTAGAATTAATAGTAAATTAATAAGCATATCTAAAGAGAGTATACAGACTGTAACACAGATAGAAGGTTGTAAGAGGTTAGTGGCATGGGGGCTAGAATGAGGACCTTTTCTACTCAGCAAATCGAAGTTCCAGAAAAAGAGAGCAGTGAAAAGACAGGAGGGGCAATACTTGAAGTAATGATAACCCAGAATTCTTCATAATGATGAAAGACACCTAAACATATAAGATGTACCTGGTATACAAAGCAGAATAAATTTTTAAAAGCTGTACCTAAACAAATATATTAAAACAGCAGAGTACTGACGACAAAGAGAAGATTTTATAAGTAGCTAGAGTGAAAACAAAAATTCCCTACAAGAGATGAAAATTAGAGTGAAGGCAGAAGGCAAACTTCTCAGCATTAAAATGGAAGCTAAGAAACAGTGTAATCATATTTTGAGAATACTTATAGAAAATAAATACTAGCCTAGAATAACTATCTTTCAAAAATGAGTGCAAAATAAAGAAATATTGATATGACCAAGGTGTGAAGAATTTGCTATCCATATATTAAGTTAAAAGAACTTCTAAAGCATGTGCCTGAGGATGGGGCTGGGAAGGGGGTTGGGGGAATGGAAATAATCCTGGGAAAAGTGTTTGAAATGATGTAAAGGACTCACGTTAAATGTGAAAAATAGTGTGTGTCTTAGAAGTCATGAGCTATCACAGCCTAATACTGTATAAGACAAGCATTTGTATCATAGGAAAGCAATAGAAAAATATACATAATAGTCAAAGATTTCAAACTATTTTTCTCAATTTGTCATCTAATCTAATAAAAGAGTAATATGCAAATTGACCCTCACTCCATTACACCTAAGCCATGCCCACCAGCCAAGCCATGCCCACCAGCCAATCAGAGAAATTATATGCAAATTAACCCAGCCAAGATGGCGGCTAACCGCCATGGAGCTGGAATAAGCAGGAGGCTTGCCCCAGCAATGGAGGAAGCTAAGCTTCCTGTCTGCCTAGGCCAGCTGTAGCCTCTGCTCAAGGCAACAAAGTTTCAATTATAGAAGATAAACAAATTTCAAATACCTGCTTCCAGCCTTGAGCTCAAGGAAACACTGGGAGCCTGGGTTGTCAGGGCAACCTGACCTGGGCTCCAGTTAAAGCAACAAAGTTTCAACTTTAGAAGTTAAATAAATCCCAGATACCAGTTTCCAGCCAGCCTCAATGCAAGCAGCCATCAGCCCCTCACCCAGGCTGGCCAGGAACCCCAGCAGAACCCTCCTCCCTGAAGGGAATGTGGCCAGCCTGGAAACGGCCCTCAGCCACTCACCCAAGCTGGCCAGGCACCCCAACAGGAACCCCACCCTGATATGGGACACACTTCAGGGCAAACCAGCTGGTCCCCACCCATGCACTAGGCCTCTATCCTATATAACAAAAGGATAATATGCAAATTGACCCTAACAGCAGAACCACTGGGAATGACTGGTCACTATGACAAACACTGACCACCAGGGGGCAGATGCCCAATGCAGGACCTGCCCCCTGGTGGTCAGTACACTCCCACAGGGGGAGCTTTGCTCAGCCACAAGTCAGGCTGCCAGCTGCCAGCACAGCAGTGGTAGTAGGAGCCTCTCCCACCTCCTCAGCAGAGCTAAGGATGTTCAACTGAAGCTTAGGCCTATTCCCTGCTGGCAAGTGGACATCCCCCAAAGGCCCCCAGGGCTGCCAAAGGGATGTCTGGCTGCCAGCTTAGGCCCAATTGCCCAGGGAGCGAGCCTAAGCCAGCAGGTGGACATCTCCTGAGGGGTCCCAGATTGCTAGAGGGCATAGGCCATGCTGAGGGACATTCCCGAGTGCACAAATTTTTGTACACCGGGCTTCTAGTAGGTCATAATAGGCAAAATTAGTAAATATATAGAAAATTAATACATTTAAGCTGATTTTAATGGACATATGTAGAATTGTGTATAGAGAAAACTCATTCTTCCAAAGCCTAAGGAACACTAAAAATTAGCCACACTGGAAGTTATAAAAGTAGGTTTTAACAAATTTCAAACACTAGGTATTGACCACATGTTTTCTGACAACAATATAATTTGCAATTAGAAATTAATAATAAGTTAACTAGTAAAACCTGTGTTTGGATTTTTAAAATAGTTATAACACATGGCTGACAAACATAAAGGAAAATAAAAATTCCTAGAACTGAATGAGAATAAAAATATATATTTAATATAAATATTTATTATACATAAATATCTATCATGCATTTAAGATACATAAATATATGTTATATATTTAATATCTAATCTAATAAAATAGTAATATGCAAATTAACCATCACTCCCAGGCACCTAAGCCACGCCCCCAGCCAAACCACGCCCCCAGCCAATCAGAGTGGCTGTACGCAAATTAACCCAGCCAAGATGGTGGCCAGCAGCCATGGAGCTTGAGCAAACAGGAGGCTTCCATTGCAACTGCCTGCCTAGGCCAGCTGTGCCTCTGATCAAGGCAACAATGTTTCAATTATAGAAGCCATGGAGCTGAAGCAAACAGGAGGCTTCATTGCCTGCCTAGGCCTATGCTTAAGGTAGCAAAGTTTCAATTATAGAAGATATATAAATCTCAGAAACCTGATTCCTGCCAGTCTCACTGGGACATTGGATCAATGGGAGCTGCGGGCAGCCTGAAAACGGCCCTCAGCCCCTCACCCAGGCTGGCCACTCCTCAATGGGGTGAGGGTCCCCACTGGGGGCTTGGCCAGCCTGAAAACAACCATCAGCCCCTCACCCAGGCTGGCCAGGCATGCCAGCAGGTGGACATCCCCTGAGGTGTCCCAGACTGCCTGAGGGCACAGGCCGGGCTGAGGGACTACCCCGAGTGCACAAACTTTTGTGCACTGCGCCCCTAGTAAATATATATAGTGGCATGGATCATTTATAGTGAAAACCACTTATGGCATATTTTGTTCTTAATAGTCAGAGGTTGAAGTATTTCTTTTAAAATCAAAAGGCTATTCAGTATAAAGTGTCCTCCCAACTCAGACTGTCTTTCAGAGGCAACTACCATTCATATGAGTTTGAAGCTAGAGGAGGAAGAGAAACTTTTTATATTGGTTTGGGTGGTTTTATAATTCTTTTTTTCCCCTTTTCTGATGCTGTCCTTAATCTTCACCCAAGGATATTTTTTCCATTGATTTTTAGAGGGACTGGAAGGAAAGGAGGGGAGAGAGAAAGAGATTGAGAGAGAGAGAAATATTGATGTAAGAGAGATACACTGAATGGTTGCCTCCCGCATGCTCCTGGCCAGGGCTGGGGATCGAACCTGCAACCAAGGTATGTGCCCTTGACCGGGAATCAAATACATGACCCTTCGGTGGTCCACACCCTTGGGGCAACCCTTTATCCACTGAGCACACCAGTCAGGACTGTTTTATACTTCCTTGATACACGTTGACATCTAGCCTTCCCACAAAACTGTACCGATTCAAACTTTCACCAACAGAGTGTGATAGGGTTCGTTTTACTACATGATCACAAGCACTGGAGATGGCCATTTAAAAAATAATGAGATATCTGTTTTAAAAAAGGTTTCTTTGATGTCTTATATGACTGAACATGCTCAGTAAGTTTATTAGCTATTTTATGTTTATGTTATAAATAATTGTTCTTATTTTTTGTCCATTATCCTGTGGAGATGTTAACTTTTATTTTTTTAAAGAAATGTCTACTACCTTAGAAATAATAAACCTTTGTTATAGATGTTTAAACAGTTTTGTGTTTTTTGTGTGTTTTTTTTTTAGTCTGTAATATGGGCTTTACTTTTTTATGGTGTTTTTAGATGCAGAGGCTTTTTACTTTTCACATGGCCACATCTGACAATATTTTTCGGTATTATTTCTTCCTTTGACTTTAAGCACATCCCCAGAAATTGGAGACTCTCTAATCATTTTTTGCTTTAATTGCATAGTCACTTTTCTTAAATTTGACTGTGTGGTTAGGATTGCAAATTCATTTTGCCCTTTAACATTTAATAAACAACACTTCATTTCCTCACTAATGTAAAATGTCATAGTCTAAATTCCTTTAAAATATAATCTACTTCTTTGCTTTTCTATTTTGTATCATTAATCTCTCTTTAAATTTTTTTTTTACAGGTTCTAGGTTGTTTACTTATTGTAAGCATTGTTATTTATGAGGCAATGATAAGTCTCATCACTCACTCCAATTCTTTCTTTTTCCCTCCATTTCATTGGACAGTTTCTTTAAAAATTACAAAGATTATGCATGCTCTTGTATTTCAAAATGATCTCAACTATTCTTTTTAAAAAATGTATTAACTAAGATGAAATGCAGAGTCACTTTCTGAAGTTGAAAACTATAAACTTAACCAATCCTTTAGATATATTATTTTTAATTTTATTTGATCCTTAAACTTACAGAGCTAAGGCAGGATTTTAAAGTAAAAACACACCCATTACTTTGGAAAGGGGAAGGTAGAGAGGAAATAGTTGTCCTCTGACATAATCAAAGTTTTAAAAACTTTGTCCAGTGTTATTTATCGTGCATGATTTCTCCAAGCATCTCATCTACTCCAGCCAGGCGAGTCTTCTCATTACTCCTTCTTTAGGTCAGGCACATTTCAAATTCTAGGCGTTCTGGAGAATGTTCTTTGCCAGGATTTTTTTGTTTTGTTTTGTTTTCTCTTCTTTGTTATGTATTATAATCTGTGTCCTTAAGGAATCTTCTTTTAAGGTCAAAGAGAATTAGGTGCAAAGTTGTTTAATATACTTTATTTACTCTCTTAACTAATCAATAGAAAAATGTTTATGTCCAGTGAAATCAAAGCTGCTGGGGCATCCCAGAGTTCTCACACATGAAATAGATGGAAGTCCTCTGATAACAGGTGTTAAGAGCCTGAAAATGCTCTTCACTTAACTTTCACCGCTTTGATTCCAACTCTTGACATCTAGTCTAAGGAGAGAGTTTTCCACTGAGAGGAAAGCAATGCAACATAGGTTTTACTGCAAGTTTTTTGTTGTAAGAAATGGATAGTAAAGCAAAGATGAAGTAATTAATGGTACATTGACACTATAGAACATTGAGTGGCCATTAAAATGCTAATGGTAAGTACAAGGGAGCTACCTAGAAAAGCTTAAAACTCTGCTAAGGTAGCCTACAAAACATTAAATTCACTAGGGTCACAATGATGTCTTCATGTTAAAAATATTATAAGGGAACATAGACAATTCATAACATGGAGTTAGAGCTATACAAATATGTCTTCTCTTATCAAATGTCCTATGTATTTGTTTTATTGCTTTTATAATTAGAAGTTCTAAAATGTTTAATCTGTGTGGAACAGATCATAAATGCTATGGATATTGAAAGAAATCTTTGTGCTGGAGTACCTGTATTAGTTATTTTTAATGTGTTAACTTTGTCCTGCCCCCCCCCCCAAAGAAATTGTAAAGGCCTTTCATGAGCCTAGAGACAATGATTTTTATTTATTCTTCATGCTCCACTATATCCTCAAGAAAGTATAGCAGGAATAGTTGTCTTTTGTTTGTTTTGTTTGCTTTTAATTGAAACCTTCACAGAATTTCTTTCTTTTCCTCAAATTCAAGATCAATAATGATAGATGCATTTGGTAAGCTTATCGTAACCTAGCCTACAGAGGTTATGCTTATCCTTAGAACCAAAGTTCTTTGAAAATGTCACTAAGGCTGTATTTTGAATTTTCTACAACTTAGATTCATTTTATTTTAGTTATTCTCCAATTGATCTACAAGCATAAGCTGTTCAAGCACCATCATTTTCAAGGTTTGCCTTTAGAAAGATCAGGCTAAGAACATGGCCCTGGTCCCTTAAACCTGATATCCTGGAATTCTAGAAAGTCCCTCAGCTCCACATGAAAGTAAAAGTCAAGTGTGATAGAAGACCCCCATTGCTAAGAGTTTGCGGCTGCACTTGTTTCCTACTATATCCTAGATGGAGATGTGATGGATGGTCCATAAATATTTGTCGAGTGGTTGAATGAATGAAACTGTGTGCTTAGGTTGAATTAATCAATCATTTTACAAATATTTATTGAGCTCCTGTAAGGTGCAAAGCCCATTGCACTTATAACTGAAAACAACAACAAAAAAATCAGATGAAGTTGACAGACCCCATCAGGATGGCGGCTACATCTAATGACTGTGAGGTTCCATCCAAGTGCACTTTTCTACCCTTCATGTGCATTCCTTTTGACATTTACACGTCACATCCACAAGCCAAATAAAACTCCTCCGGCTGCCTTTTTCAGATGCAGGATGAGCCTCCCCCCGCCCCCCTCCCCACACACACACCCATCTCCACAGAGGGCCTGAAAATGAGGTGTATGCTGCTATTCTTAATGCTGGGGGCTCCTGGGCTGGGAAGAGGACTCCAGATGGGGGCTTTTGTGAAGGGCTCCCTTTCATGGTTGGTTGTAAGCAGTCTGAGCAGTTACATTATAAACGAGTAATTTACAGCCTCCTCCCCAAGCCCTCCTCCTCTGCTGACTCTTTCATGGACGTTGTTACCAAAGGTTACCAGTGCGCCTGGCGCTTTGATTTGTGTGGGCACTGCAGGCCAGGGGGAAGCGCTGTGGCCTTGAGCATCTGCGGGCTGGTTTTCACGGGTCCTGCAAATGGGTACCTGCCAGCGATCTTCCCCAGATGTCCTGACCATTGATTTTTTTCCCCCGCTGCTCACTGTTGCAGTTATTAGCCACAGTGAGGCCAGAGCGCTTAGCTCTCCGATTTAATTATTCATGTTATGAAGAGACATTTCTCTGGTGTGCTTTATTCTCCTCCAGCCCCGGCCCAGCACCCGGGGCCTCCGCCTTCCTTTTCCCCCACAAGTGCCTTGTGTGTGGAAGGGCCTTTCTTTTCACCAGGGCGCTCGCTCTGCTCCGTTTGGGCCTTTAATATGCATTTTGCATTCTGCCAAGGGGGTCAGGAGGGCACGTGGAGAAGCCAGATGGCTTACCTCTTCCCTCAGGAAACGCGGCGCGATTCAGCTGGGCACCTTCCCAGCTCAAGGCAGGGGGAGAGGCCGCCGTTTCAGGAGGAGCTGGTTCCTGTGCCTGTCCCTGAGAGGACAGCTCTGAGCCCCGCTTGTCTACTCCACTCTCGGGGGGCGGGGGGGGGGGGTTCCTGCCTGAAACAGCATTTTCGAAGAGATTAGAAAAGGGGGTGGAAAGGGAGAATGGGAAAAGACAACCGGTTTAATTTATGGCCTTTGCCCAGACACAAGTTTTGCTCTTTTAATCCGACTGAAATAAGAAACCAGAAGCCACGGATGAAAAGACACTGGACCACGTCCGTGAAACCCTGAGCAGCCTGAGGATGGACGTGTTTCCCAGTTTCTGGGTTTTCATGTTCCTTCCCTGTCGCCACTTCCCAACTTCAACTTTTGAAAAGCCAAGCAGTTTAACTGGCCGGGCCCAGGGAACTTATTTGTATGCAGCACAAATTTCAGAATCTGTTCTCAGCCTGTGCCGAGTGAAAAATGGCCTGCATTTCCTTGATAGCCCATGTGGTTGTAAAGAATAAATGGCTAATGAATTACAGATGAACATTGACGCAAATTAATCTTCCCGCTGTCCCTGGGTTATATGGCAGCCATTTAAAAGTTTAATCAATACACTAAAGTTGAAAACATGCAGGCACTGCAGTTGTTTGGATGTAATAAACATCAGAGGGAACCGGGAGGTTTGCACTCAGTCCATGTATCATAATGACAGCTATTTATGTTTAATGGACTAAATATTTTTTATTGGAAGGGAGCAAATGTCAGCTTAACTTTGTGAGCCCCGCATTCAACTTTCCTTTGAGGTTGCTGAAAGACGGCTGACGTGTCATTGGAAATGAAATGTTAAGCGGGTGGGGGGAGCACGTGGAAGACAAAACGAGACGAAGGAGTCATTTGGAGACATGAGGGAGCGCTCGCATTCTGCAGCGATTCATTAAGGAGCACGTAACCTCTGCTATTCCTAATGTCGCTGTAAAACGGTTTACTAGGAACAACTTTAATGGTTATTAGGGCGAGCAAGTGCCCGGATCTGCCCGATACCCCGTTCCTGCAGGCTTTTGTTTGAAAACTCTTTACCAGGTCATATCTGCTGGAGAGTTATAATTAGTCTTTCTTCTGAATGTGAGAAGTGGGGGAGAAGCAGCGTGGTGGCTCTCAGCCCTTGTACGCCATAGATCTTTCCTTTGGAATGGTGTCCGATGCCTTTAAATAACCATGTGTTCTCTTTTGGAATCCTTATATCTTAATTACTTTTCAAGTCGATGTTTTGTAGCACTGCTGAGAGCCTGGTAGGACCACGGAGGCTAAGTGTGAATGGACTTTGCCAGTAGCGGTGCCATCTCGCCACTGGACAGATACAGGCTAGAATGAAAGAAGATAAATATTGTCTGAACGACAAAGGCAAATATGTACTGTTCAGCATGGCATTTTCTTTTCTTTTTCTCCTTCCAAAATAAAGCACAAATTATCTTAACCTGGCGGAGTATAGGATCTTGGAAATGGCACACACTTTATCCAAATAATTAGAAGCGTCTTAAGCAACGGAGAGCATGTTTTAATGTCCTTTGGCAACCAATTGTCTCAGGTCCTCTGCAGTGTCTGAGAGTTCCTAAAAGTCCTCACATGTAATGGCAGAGCCTTAAAGAAAACAGTTCAATAGACATTGAGGTGAGTGGCAGGAAAAGGAAATGAGGGCAATTAAAATATCTGCAAATAGCATCTTCCTATACGCTAAATGACAAGAACTTGTGTTCTAATGGGGCCTAAGGTTCAGAAGAAATCAGCATTCTGTGGCATTAAGTTAGTCAACCAAGCTAATGGATTCTTTAGCCTTGGTTATCCCAGAGCAACACGGTAAGAAATTTCTATTCTGAAGCCCAAAGCATCACTCACTGTTAACTCTGATGAACCCACCCAAGGCTTCTCAGGCCCATACCCGCCACAGTCTCTGAACCCTTCTTTTGCGTCTTCCTAGTACTTCTCACTCTGGTAGGTGATGGATTTATTTTGTTTTGTCTCTACCTTGGTGGGAGACAGGTGGGCAGGAGGTGGGGAGGCAGAAACATGGTTTCCCTAAAATCCCAGGGCCTGATCCATAGTAGATTCTTATAAACCACAGCTAAGTGAATTTCTGACTATTATTTCTCATTGCCTTTAATAATCATAATTATAGCCATTTTTTGTAGGGATCCCCTATGATGATTTCTAGGCACTGTGATAGTTGTTTTACAGATAATACTACACATGGTCTTAATTTTAACCCTAGACAGTAAGAGTTATTATCCCCAGACGCAAAATCAAAGGTCTATAGAGTTTAAGAAATAGTCACTGTTAGTATGTAATAATTCTAGAATTGGAATCATGGCTGGTTTGTCTCCCTTTCCACTATGTAATACTCCCTCATGTTCTAGTGCCTCATTGGTGGTTAAAATTTTACGAAGTGATCCTAACTTTTTATTCTAGTCCGTAACCAATCAGCTCTCCTTAACTGTCTACTAGTGGGAAGAGGATTAGATTCATACTCTCTCACTTAAACCTGACTTCCTGAGACCTACCTATGAGGAACGTGGAACCATTGACTCTACAAAAATAGTCCTTGGCTGTTTGGTGATAGATACTGACCCCCAGGTATGTGTCTCCCATATTCTGGGGAGACACAGGGGCTCTGCAAAAGGTAGAGAGAGAGTAACAGAACAACATGTGTTCAGCTGCAAGCAACAGAATTCTAAAAATATTGTGACCTAAATGTGTTTCTTTTTCTCACTTCAAAGTAAGTGTGGAGGTAGGCAATCCAGAGCTGTTACAGTGGCTAAAGGAGCAGGCCAATAAACACCTAGGCTCTTTCTATCTTTCTATCCCCTTCTCCTTATCACGTGAATTTCATCTTCATGTTCTCAAAACCACAGCTACTCCGCATCACATCTTTTCAGCAATCTGGGCAGGGTGAAGAGGGATAGTTTTTTCTTTGCAAAGCATTCACATTTTGAAATTTTTTTATTTTTATTTTTTGTGGGTGAACAACTTTCTAAAGATGTCTGCCTATGTCTATTTCTCATTGTCCATACCATGTCACTGGGAGGTTGCAAAGTCAAGTATCTTAGAGTTCCTGGTTTTGGAACAGAGGAAAGCAGGAAAAAAAGGGAGCCAGTCCATAGTGATTGCTACATAAGAGAAATCATATTTTTGTGTTCCTACAAAAGACTTGAAATTTTGCTAGATGCCATATGTACAGCACTTTTTCTTTACCACCTTATTGCAGATGAATGTTTATTTCCATTACACTAGAAAGTGGTGAGCGGGATTTAAAATTACATTTGCCTGATTCCACTCTAAACTTCTTCTCTAATGCCATGTTTCTAACTGCCATTTTTATTTCTTAGCAAAGGATGGTAGGGCCACTCCTAATCATTCCAGCTCACGGTAAGTTCATTTGACACTTCGGTCTATCTCTTTGAAGGTTGAGTAAGCACTGCCATATGCCATCTTCTATCCTTTTGTATTCACACATGGAAATCTCTCTATATAAAAGCCTAAGCAACCAAATGACTGGTCAACCAGTTGCTATGATGTGCACTGACCACCAGGGGGCAGATGCTCAATGCAGGAGCTGCACCTTGGTGGTCAGTGCACTCCCACAGCCAACCCCCCACATTCACTCTCCCTGACTGCCCTCCCCTCCTTCATTAGCTCTGATTGGAGAGGCCAGCCAGCCAACCTCCCACAGCCCCTGCCCCCCTGCCACCTCCCGTTTCCTCCCCCCATCAAGCTGGCCAGGCCAAGAGACCCCACTTGTGCACAAATTCATGCACTGGGCCTCTAGTTTCTATATAAAGTGACTAAGATGGTGGGCTCTGGAGTCTGCTTAGAATCTTATCCTGGCTCTATCAGTTGCTACCAGTAGAAGTGCAGACACATTGCATAACGTGTCTGCTTTGTCCATAAAATGAAAACAATAATATCTACGGCATGAGTGTTTTTAGAGTCTTAAGTGCTTAGAGTAGTGTCTGGCTCTCAGTAAACGTTGGTTATTACTATCACCATTTTTGTCCACATTTACTGTGTTTTATTGCACCTACATGACCATACTGATCTTTGGGAGAGCAGGGCATGGTTTTTTCCCACGTCTTGGTATTCCCCAAAATACTGCACATGCTCATTAGAGACACTGAGTGAAAACTCATTCAAGAGTCACACTGCATGGATTCAAGAGTCCTTGTTCCATTGAAGTAACATCTCTTTGCCTCAGCTTCCAAACCCTCAAATGGGGAGACTGACACTATTGGTGAAGGTTGAATGAGACAATGCACTTAATGTTTTCAGAATAGTGTGTAATAAATAGGAAAGGCTCAGTGTTAACTATCATTATTAATAAATCAGGGATCACCAGTAAGTATTCAAACCAGTAAGTATTCAGACACTAAAACTCCATGGAACATAATCGAATCATTAATGATTCAAATTCAACTTTCCTTAGGCCATCTCAGGTGCACTTATTAAGAATCAACCACATATTTCTGGTGAAGCCATATTGAGTATGTTCTCTGACCCAGGGCATGTGGTAGATGTTTGAGATACAAAGATGCATAAAACACAGAAGGAAACACAAGTGATGATGGACATGAGCAATCAAAATCAGACACTTGAAAAGTAAAACACCCCTGGGATATAATTTTTCCATTTATTAAGCTAGATAAGATGGTAAAATAACCATACTTGGTACTGTTGAGTGGATTGGGTCTATAGTAACATATTTTCGAAAAACATTTTGATTCTGTGCATGAGGCTAGAAAATATTTAGATCTGTTGACATAATAATACTATACTTAGTAATCTGTCCCAAGCAAAGAATCTGAAATGTATAAACAAAGCAACTTTATGCATTAAAATATTCACTGTAGTAATGCATGTAACATCAAAACACAGAAAACAGTATCCAACTAGATGGGAATGGTGAGTGAATTAGGGCACATCCACAGAACACAATGTTATGAGGCATTCAAGTGATGTTTAAAATAATATTTAATCTGATAGGCAAATATTTATGCAATAAAAATGAAGAAAGATATATATGAACTCATATTATGACATTTGGGAAGACAAAAGACTTAAAAAATAAAATGTTAACTGTAGTTAGCTCTGGACAGTGAAGTTATATATAATTTTTATTTATTTCTCTTTGTACTTTATCTTTTTCTACAATGAACACATAGATATAATTTAAAAATATTTAAAACAACCCCCAAACAATAATATGGTCGTTATGAAAATAATTATAGAAGAAATAGTAATGCTAGTGAGAAAAAGGATTTGCATGAGTTAGGACTTGTATTCAGTTGCACTAACCAACACTCCTAAGAGCAGTGGCTTTAATAAGATATTTCTGTATAACACGAACCACAGACGTAGGTTGTCCTTAGCTGGTATGCCCGTCATCAGGAAGACAGGCTTCTTTTATTTTTGTCCTACTTTGCAACAGACTAGTTCCTGTCCTCAGGGCTGATGTCATAATAGTGTTGCTACAGCACCAGCCCTTATTTCCATGTTCCAAGTAGCAGGAAGGAAGAAAAACCAAGGTCAGAAGGTTATTCTTCCAATAAAAGCAATGTGTGTGTGTTGTTGTTTTTGTTGTTGTTTTTTTTTTTTAACAAGGAGCCACTTTCCAACATTCCTTACCTGTGACCACTTTCAATGAAATATTACCATGCTCATTGATGTCTGTGTATAAGATAAAAGGGGAATAGGGATGCTGGTAGCTGATGCTACTTTTTAATTTTAATTTCAACTCTGCCATTCAATAGCAGGTTGAGTTTAACAGAATCTAGTCCATGAGTGGCACCAAGGAAGCCTCAGAAAACTTTCAATATTGTGCCACATGTAAGCATTATCATCAACTGTGCTTGGTACAGTAGAGGAGTCCTATTTTCCATTCCAACCCTTTTGTATTCCTTTGTACTTTTTCTCTCTCCCCTTTAAAAAAGGCATAATGAAAATTTCACTGATTTTTAGGATTGTTGTGAGGATAATGTGATTTTATTGTTGTGAAATTCTTTGTAAAGAGGCTAACAGTATGCAAATGTAATTTTTATAAAGAATAATAACTAATGAGAATTGAGTGCTCACTATATGTTAGCCACTATTGAGCTCTTTATATGTAAAATCTTATTTAATCACTAGAGACCTGGTGCACAAAATTCATGCACAGATAGGGTTCCTAGACGTGGCTGGTGATCAGGGCTTATCTGTGGGGTGACTGGTGAGGTTATCAGGGGGCCTTCACTGGCACTTGCCTTGGCTGGCCTGGGGCCTGCAGACTGCGGTCAGCTCCTGCATTGAGCATCTGCCCCCTGGTGGTCAGTGTGCGTCATAGCGACCAGTTGTTCCACCCTTCAGTTGATTTTCATATTACCCTTTTATTATATAGGATTTTCAGTTGAAGCCACCTTATTACAGTTATTTACTTTAAATTTTGTCTACTTGCTTATTGCCTGTCTTCCACCATTATATTGTGGTTTCCATGAGCTGAGATGTTATCCACTGCTGTATCTCCAGCTATGAGAACACTGACTGGCACATAGTTTGATCACAGTAAAAAGTTGTATAATAGGACAAGGCATGACTCAATAACTGATTAAACATATACTGCTACCAGTCAGACATGTTGTAAGAGGAGAATTAAAGAAGGATAGAGCCTGGCCAGCATGACTTAGTGGTTGAACATTGACTTATGAACCAGGAGCTCCTGGTTCAATTCCCAGTCAGGGCACGTGCCCCGGTGTTGGGCGTGCAAGAAGCAGCTGATCAATGATTCTCATCATTATGTTTCTCCCTTTCTCCATCTCTCTCTCTCTCTCTCTCTCTCTCTCTCTCTCTCTCTCTCTCTCTCCCTCCCCCCTTCCCCATTCCTCTCTGGAATCAATAAAAAAAAAAAAGGATGGATTGTGTATGTCGCATGTGTGAGTGGGAGTGTGTGTGTGTGTGTGTGTGTGTGTGTAAAAGGAAAACAGAGTAATAGGATTGGAGTGGGAGGGACTCATACTTATTTTGTTTTGAACAACAGAGTGCTGTTTGTGAAAACACATAGGCCAGAAAGGCTGTCAGTCAGTGCTCGTTTGATATGCTTAAATAGGGCATTGAATGGTATCAAGGGAAGAGAAGGCAAAGAAAGTTAACACAGATTTGAAAGTTATTCCTGGGGTTACTAACCTACAATTACAAGTGCTGTATGCCAAGATAAACAAGCCTTTTCTTCTGAAGTCATTACTGTGAAAAATTTCAAACCTACAGAAAAGTCAAAATAATGGTATATTGAATATATATATATATATATTACCTAACATTACTGTCAACATATTACCACATTTACTCTCTCTCTATATATATATACATATATGGAGTATGTCTATGAGTTTGATTATGTATGCACATTTTCATAAGACATTTAAAGAAATTACAAAGGTCATCATATTCCATTTCTAAATACTTCAGCATACATCTCCCAAAAACTTTTTCATACAAATCAACAAAAATGCTAAGGAAATGAATTCAAAACCATCCTATATAATAAAAAGCTAATATGTAAATAGAATGAATGGCTGAACAACCAAACAAACCAGTCACTATGACATGCACTGACCATCAGGGGGCGCGTGCAGAACATGGTGGGTGTTAGAAGCAGGCAGCAGAGTATGGAATATGGCAGTCATCGGCCGTGGCAGGATGGTGGAGCAGGTGAGCGGGGGCTCCAGACCAAGGCAGGACACCGGTCGCTGTCATTGGGGCGAGCCTCTGGTGGTTACTGAAAAATCTTTGCTCCTGCATGCTGCTATCCTGTTGGTGAACCCACCTGCTGCTGGTGCCAGCCCTGCTCACACCCACTGCTGGTGCTGGAGCCACTGCTTACATTCACTGCAAGTTCCTATCATTCAGCACCATCAGTGGGTGCAAGCGGTGGCTGCCAGTCCTGATCACCCCTCAGGGTTTCTCCACCTCCCCCTGCTCCTGAGGGGCAATCGGGGAAGCAGCTGCCACTTGCACCCACTAACAGCACTGGCCCCACTAGTACCCACTGCTGGCACTGGCCCCAATCACTCTGCATCATCAGCAGGTACAAGCAGGGCAACACAGTCAATGCGTGGGAGTGGTGGCAGCGGGAGCGGGGCTTCCAGCAGACAGGAGATTGGAGGCCATGGAAGAAGGGGCCAGGAGAGGGCACAGAGGATGGGCCAAGACCCGCCCCTGTGCCCACTGAAGCCTCGTAACCCACAGTTCCTCTCAAGGTGCATGAATTTGTGCACTGGGCCCCTAGTTACCTAATATATAGTTCTTAGTTAAATTTTCTATAACTGCCTGTTGTATTTTTTGTTTTAATCTAGTACCCAATCAAAATTGGCATACTAGTCCAGTGGTTCTCGAGGGTGACCTTGACCAGCAGCATTGGGATCACTAGGGAATATGTCAGATGTGAACATTTGGGAGCCCTGCCCCAATGAGAGGCTCAAGGCAGACCATGTTGCAATCTGTGTTGCAACAGACATTCCCAGGGACTCTAAGATCTATTGATCCTGAACATGCCTACCATCTTTTCAGCTTTTCATGACATGTGGGTTTATCAAAAGCCCAAGTTAAGTTCTTTATAAAATGTCCTACATTCCAGATTTTTCTGATTGTTCCCTAATAATTTGATTCAGGTTCAAAATTTTGGCAAGTGTAGGTGATGTTAGGTATATTTCATTATGTTGAGAGACACTTGATATTTAATGGTCTTTTTCATAGCAATGCTAAGATGAATCATTTGATTAATGTCACCACTACATTATGTTCCCATTTATAATTAATAAGTAGTCTAAATAGTGGCAATCAAAGGCTTTGTGAATATTTTCTTCCATAATAATTTTTAACCTAATAGCTACAGAAACCATTGAAAATACTTGAATGAATCACTATATTGGTGTATAGTGATTTTTCTAATTTTAATCTAATTTGAATTTTCTCATTTTTTTCTATATTAATTAGCCGACATTCTTTAAATAAGAGCTTTTTATTTTTTCTTTGTGTTTATTTGTTTATGTGTTTAAGTATCGTTATCAACTTATAGTCTTTAACTCAAAGTGGAAAATCATTTACTATTGTTATTATGTTTGATCATTCAAATACTACCATAGAGAGTTTCTTCAAACCACCCTTTGAATTCATTCCCTGTTTTCTGGTGCAAGAAGTTCTAGGCTCACTTTGTATGTTTCCTGCCCACAACCTGAAATAGCCATTTTCTCAAGGAGCCATGGTCATTTTCAGTGGAAAATATTTTTGTAAACCAGTACTTGCATGCTAGATGTTCTACAGACCTGTGCACATGTGTGCACACATACATTCACATGTATAGTTTTTAATAATAAGTTCTTATAGATCCCTCCAATTGAAATGAGCAGTCATCATAGCACTATCATCATCATAATCAGTGTCACTCCATTAGCGTTCTAGAGTTGCCATAATGAATTATCACAAACTGGCTTAGAACAGCACAAACTTATTACCTTTTAGTTCTGAAGGTCACTTTAACACAGGTCTTCCTTGGGGTAAAATCCAGGTGTCAGAAGGGTGTGTTCCTTTTGGGAGACCATTGGGAAAATCCATTTTCTTGTCTCTTCCAGCTTCTAAAGCCCTCCCACATTTTTTGGCTCCTGGCCTCCTTTTCTACCACCAGAGCCAATGCCACTGCATCAACCCGATCACTCTTCCATGGATCATCTCCCTCTCTGACCAAGCCTTCAAGGCTTCTCAGCATTTAAGGACTCAGATGATTAGACAGAGCCCACCCAAATGATCCAGAGTAATGTCTCCATCCAGCCCTCAATACCCTGACTTACTCTGCAGTGTCCCCTCTGCCACATAAGGTAGCATTTTCACAGGTTCCCAGGCCTACAGTGTGCACATCCTGGGGACCATTGTTCTGACTACCACATCTTCTCTCATTCTTGTTTGATTACTGTCCTCACACAATGAAAACCTTGACTTCTAATAGCTTCTAAATATTTACACATTTCCATATCCTACAATATAAGCTAGATAACTTGAGAATTATAACAGTAATAACACTAATGACTGTAAGTCTGCTAAGTAGCTCTTAAGATTTCTTTGCAGGTTTTTTGTTTGTTTGTTTGTTTTGAACCCATTATATTTCACTCAAATGTGTGGTTGAACTACTGTGTTCCAAAATTACTTTAATTTCTTTATCTGCATCATTGTGTTATTTATTTTTATTACAATTAGACAAAATTTTCCAGATTTCTTTAGTTTTATGGTTTACTTTCTCATCCTTTTATTTTTTAAAAATAAGTTCTTATTGATTTTAGAGAGAGGAAAGGAGAGGGAGAGAGAGAGAAATATCCATCAATGATGAGAATCATTGATTGGCTGCCTCCTGCGCACCTCCTATTAGGGATTGAGCCTGCAACCTGGGTGTGTGGACTAACCCGGAATCAAACTGTGATCTCCTGGTTCATGGGTTGAAGTCCAACCACTGAACCATACCAGCCAGGCTTTTTTTTATCCTCTTTAATTCATGTTCTTATTATGTGAAATGGTAATAAGTATAAAAAGAAATGTACTCAGATAGATCCTGATGCTTCCTGCCCTATCCTCACCCACCGTTTACATACAATCATTAATATTAGTCAATGGTTTGTTCTTTCTAGGATTCTTTTTGCAAAACACATGAAGATGCTCACTTTTAAATCTTATTTTACTTTTGTCTTACCCAAAATAACTAAGTTTATGCAATGTTTTGCTCTTTGTATTTTTATGTAGCTGTTTATCCTGCCTCTGTATCTCTCTAACAGTGTATCCTAGGAGTCACTCCATCCCAGGTGGTCATGGAAATCTTCTAAGGAGAAATTATTTGTCTTTTCATATACCTTCTATATCATTTTATAACACAGAATTGTAATATTGTATCACAACAAATATTTTATTTGTGACAACACAACTAAAAAGAGAAATACATATACAGTAAGTATCTCTTTTAATGCCTTCTTTTTTTCTATCTTTGCATAACATTTTGTTCATAACATAATTATAGAAAAATTCATTGCAGTTATTTTTATCTGATATCTCCCTTTTTGGCCTGTTAGTTGCTCAAATTTAGAGAGAATCTCTCCCTTTCCTTCCTTTCCTTCTTTATTTTGGGTATCATTGATTGTGCCTGGCACATAGCATTTCCATACTTACCTGTTTTATCTGGAATCCATAAGAGGTTTATTCAGTTGTTCTATTTTTGAATGCATCTATTTTTAAAAATGAAATATTTTATCTGAAATTATGAATGCTATTTTGTTGTCAATTATTAACATCCTAACATGGATTAGTTGATCATAGAACTAGTTATTTTTATAAAAAAATATAAAAGGACAGGTGTCCGAAAGAGGACAGCTATATATTTTGATTCTGAAATTGAAACCCCAAGAAAAGCAAGGAGTATGAGGGTCATATATATTCTAGGAGGGAAGGAAGAAAACCAGGAAGAGGATCAGAGGGACATGGAAATGGAAAGGCCTATATCACTGTGCACAGTTTAGAAAACTTGCTCAGATGATAACAGAGGTGTGTTTATTGGAGCAGAACTAGAACTCAAGGAGCATTTTCTCCAGATAAGAAATCAGTGCCTGGAGAGACTGAACAAGTTATTCAGGACACTTACTAGAGTCCAGGAGCCAGAACTTAATCAGTGGACCCATCACATTGTCCAGGGTTGCTCTTCCAAAGGACACTTGGGAAACTGAGCAGGTACCCTGCTGCCCTGAGGATGGGGAAAGGTGCTGAACCTTCCATTCTTCCGAGCTCTTTGAATTTGGGTTACTAGTCCCACGATCAAAATGTGCATCTCTCTTTGTGTTGACCTCCTTCAGCCGCGTCCACTGCGTTTGTGGAGGTGCATTGTTCAGCCTCAGCGCATTGTTTAAATTTAAAATCAATAACAAAAAAGTGAGCCAGCAAGAGGTACTGACTGATTAAGTGCTGTCTTTGTGAAGAGTTTAATCCTCTGCCACGTTTCTGTTGAAATCCAGAGAAATGTGAAAAAGATGAAAACAGACTAAAAATTATGTCAGATACTAAAATTCAGTAAGCCAGCTGCATATTTGGCAGGGATTTGAGAATTGGATGACTTTGAGTTCTGATTTGGTATAATGATACTGACCCACACATACACCACCTGTACACATAACCCATTCATACACAACATCCACACATACACAAAAGAACACATACAACATGTACATCGTAATTCGCAGCATGACACAGAGACCACTCATACAAGAGCGCACATTTAAACACACACTCATGCACACAAAACACACACATACACACATGAATTTGTTCTTGACTGTTATGATAAAGATGTAACTCTTCCATCTGCCAACTTATCCTACATTTTTATGTTGATGAAACACATACTAGTAGAGGGAAGAAAAATCTCTTCATCCAAAAATTCAGTGGAAAAAACACACCTCCCAAGACATTGTCATGTATTACTGGTTAGTTTTGGTGGTTAAGAGAATTATTCGAAAACAAAGAAGCCTTTCACAGAGCCTCTAAAACACAAAAGATTTAATAACATTTACATCTGTGTATCAGCCATGTCCGTAATGCAAGTCATGAATAACACATAAACCAGAGCACGAAAGAACAGAAGTGCTCACACATCATTTAAAATCCAACCCACCCCATCGTCAGAGGAATCAAACGCACAGCAGGAGCAGTTCCAGTTGATACACACACAATACAGTCATTGAAAATGAAAACATATTAATTACGTCTCCTAACAATAAGGTTAGGAGAAAAATGGCAGGAGTCACTAACCTGCTCGACTACTCTGTTGAAATACTGTACTAAAAAGTATATCCTGCCTGAGTCGCTTCCTTGTTTTTTTTTAAGAAATTACAAAGTGGGCATTTGTGTGTATTTGCCTTGTTTTACTGCTCATTTAAATCTGCACTTGGGGCTCAGTCCTGACTCCTGGCTGTGCTGAAAATGGGGAAAGTTGGTTTAAGATGGATCCTTGTTATAAATGAGTAACTTACAAAAAAAAAAGGAATTTGTTGTTGAGCAATAATATATTCAAACAACAATACCTGCACAAGGCCAGGTGGGATATGTGGCAACCACACTGTTAGGAAAAAGTCTGTTTATTACCAAAGCCCAGAGCTCATGTAAAAACTTGTTTGATAAGGAAACACTGGGAAATCCTTTCTTCTGATTGAAAGACCTTTTTGAGGCCCACATCTAGTTTTGCACCTCCCTAGACTCATTCATTGCACTTTGGTGACTCTCTGGGGTTCGCCTGGGTTTTCTGTATATACTGGCGGGAACCCCACACTCTCCCATGGGGAGGGAGCCTCTGGTGACAGGAGGCAGAGACCATGGAGGATTTTGTGTGGCGTTTGCATTTGCTATTCTCCTCTCTCTATTCTTTAAGTCAGCATTGGTTGTTTTTTACTTCCAGGAGTTAAGAGGGTATTCAAATCATGCTCATCTCCCATCAGCACTTGTATCCTGGCTGTGGCCTTGGTGTTTGCGCATTTGTTTAACTCCCTCTTCTGATCCTTGTGTCCCCTTCTACCTGTAGGACTTTTGTTCATGCCACACCATTGTAGGTTGGTCCTAGACATGCTATTTGTAAAACTTATTTTTATAAATATATTTTTATTGATTGCAGAGAGGAAGGGAGAGAAACATCAAGGATGAGAGAGATCACCCTCTACTGGGAACTGAGCCTGAAACCCAGTCATGTGCCCTGACCTGGAATTGAACCGTGACCTCCCAGTTCATAGGTCGACTCTCAACCACTGAGAACACGACCTGAGCAAGTCCTGGTTGCTTTACCGTTAGCTCTGTAAATATCAGGGCCCCTCTTCCTCTTCTCTCGCATACCGCATTTCAGTGGGAAATTTCACGCTCTTCTCAGTCCTTATTGCTACAAAAGGTTAATAGTTGTCTCCTTTTAAGGGACTAGAAATACTCAATTCCTATGGACGGTGTCCCAGGGCAAATGAGTGTAATTGCTAAACAATAGAGTCATTCTCATATGAATAATACTTCCTTTGTTCCTGATGTTTCCACCTGGGTGTGTGTGTGCCTGTGTGTGCTTCTGTATATGCGTGTGTGCATGCTATTGTACGTGTGTGCGCATGTGCGATTATGTGGATTGTATGTGTGTGCATGAGATTGTGTGTGTATGTGTGTATGCGTGTGATTGTGTGTGTGTGCATATGTATGTGTAGGCAGGCATGAGTGAGACCTTCATTTGGGGGAAGCCACAGCCATCCCAAAGGGATTTGCACATTTATGCATTTGGGTTTTAAATGTTGTGCCGCATCCTGCGCCTCTTAGGCGCTACAGATTATGTATAATAGATGACCTGCATTTACAGAGATGTGTGCTATACAGATGTAAATGTTATTATAGCTTTTATATTTTATGTTCTTGTTGAAAGATCATTTTGTCTTTGAATAATATGGCTGTTCAATTTTTTTTTTTTTTTTTTGGAGAGGAGGGGGTTATCTTTAAAAGAGAATATGAAATGGATATTGCACATCATATATTTCTTAAAAGTAATTTGGAATTTTAGGGTCTGGGATTGGGGCTGACTGATACACTGCCACAATGAGATATCACCCCTGGAAAATAACAGCCCCCGCACATGCCTGCATCTGTCCAACCTCATAATTCACTTTCACATTGGATTATGGATGTCTGCGTTCAGTGAGTCTATCTTCCCTTTAGGTATTATTTCAGCCCTTTGAGATAATAAGGAAAGTTTAATTGCGTTGTTAATTGATTTTTTGCACAACATTATTACCTTGATTGATTGCAGAGTTGATGAAAATGTTAGACACAGGCAGCGTGGAGTATCAGCCCGGCAAGGAGTAGGAGCCTTGTGGAGAATAGATAACCTTGATGTTAAGAGCTATATCCTTCAGATGTGTCTACCCTTGACATATTGATGGCCCTCGAAAAGGGAAAAGCTGATTGTATGCAGAATGCAATCATTAAACCCACTTCAGCTTGCTGTTGATTAATTTGTTTTTTCCTGAAGGATCTAGTTATAGGGAGGCCTCACTAGTACCATCAGCAACCATTTTCGAGGCTCCAGACTGTGCTTAACCCTCTCAGGGAGGAGAAATGACAAGGCTGGCCTGGCTGAGTTGGGAAGATAACCTTAGGGTGTTCTGAGTGTGGACTTGACACTACAGACATCCTCACCCTCAAACCCACCCTGTTTCCTCCACGATAGTGCTCATTTCCTCCAAATGCCAAGTTTTTACAGATGCCAAGGCCAAGGTGCCTTGCATTGACTCCTGAGGTAGACTGAAATAGGAACGTCAGGATTCCAGGACAGTTGTTAAACAGGGTTTCCGGGGAAGACATGGCACTTGGGATTTTTTATTATATATCAGGTAAAATCTTGCAGCAACTCATTCCCATGATTGGATACGTTGATTCTTATTATTGTGTTTGCTTCCATCTATGGGAGAATGACAAGAAGAGATTATTACATTTTAATTACTCCTCTTCCTGGCCTATGTAATTCTTTCCAAGAAATATTTATTGATAGCTGTCATTGTTAGTACAGTCCAGAGCCATTCGCAAGGTACCAGAAATCAGCTGCTTGATTGATTGATTAATTGATTGGACTTCTGCTCTCGTTCCCTCCCAAAACTCACATCACATTCTCCATAGCCACCCAGCCCTGGGCAGAGAGACTAAGAGGCCCAGCCTTGGGGGAAGCAGTTGGCCCTGGGAGAATGTGGGCTCCTAGGCGTGCAGTAGTTCGGGGAGCCTCCTTCTAGAAGACTGGGTGGCTTCCCCTGTCCCTTCCCTGCACCAGCTTCTACACTTACGCTTCACAAAGCACTTGGGCTCCGTTTGCCATCTTCTTCCCTTTGTGGCTATCCCCAAAACTCATTTAAACCAAATCTTAATTGCCCAGCATGGTTGGAGGGCTACCAAGAGTTATGTCATCCTCCTGGAGTCCTGAGCCCCCCTAGAGGGGTACATGGGCTTTGGGGCAGAAGAAAAACAGCTCATGAATCTCCCAGAGCCACAGAGTGCTCTGTAGATGGAATTCACACTATGGTCCACAGCGGTTTCTCCTCCTTTGACCCCACCTCCCCCTACATTCGGAGTCTTTCTTCTGTTGAACTAACGACTGGCGCTCGGGGAGTCTAATATCCACAGAGTCTTGGCCCTCAATTACCTTAATGGCTTATAATGAGATTTTGGCCAAGTAGCAGGTAGCAGGTTATTACTTCCTGCTCAGCGTGGGCAATGTCTACGCTGTTAATTTGTGTTGCCGAATGTGGCTCAGAGCTGGGCATCAAACTGTCAGGGCCAGATGCATTCTATTAGGTGTGAGGCTCACGTTGGCTCCCAGGCAATTTTTTTTTCCAATATGGAGGCATATTACCTCACCACAGGGTGAATCCTGACAAATTCAAGCCAGCCAAATAAAAGGGGGTAACATTGCAAGCCATCAATGTAGTATGTTCCAGAGACAGATAACACCTGGTACCACCCACTGTCAGCAATGTCTCCCTGACCCGGCCATTCCGTCCATAGGCAAAAAGTACACCCCCTCAATACTGCTGGAGAGACTCTGGTGCCTTCATTAAGTTTTAATAAGCCTGACCCTAATGAGGCCCTTATACTAGGCTCTTCTACTATTTACCTTGTCTCTACCATAGGCAAAAAAAAAAAATGTACAGGAGGTTTATAGTACTCTTTTAAACTGCTTTCTGCTATTAATTCTTACTTAACCTATAGTTTCTTTCATTGGCATTAGCATACAAATGTACTTTTTTTTTTCAATGCAGACTAGAGGATGGGGAGTTGAAGATCAGGAAATAATGAAATCTACATGGCGTTTGGCCATGAGATTTGCTAGTGCCGAGAGTAAGGATGTGCTTTCTGCAACAACAGACTTTGGCTTATTTTTTTCTGATGCAAACTTCTTTCAGTTTGATCATATGTCAAACTGATTCCTTTTGCTTTCCTTTTAGAGAAAGCAATTTAGAGTGTCCTGCAATTAGGGCAGATTACAGTGATATTAGCACAGGGAAAGCATGCTTGGATTCTTATGAAGGGCAGATGGAGGCTGGACTAACGTGTCTGAGAAAGGAAGATCTTTCCCCCAGTCCCTGCAGCATTTCAGTGATGACAAACCCACTTGTGACTGCATCAGCTTGATTTTATTTGAGAAGATCTGTTTTTTTGTAGTTTGAAAAATTAAAGAAGAAGAAGCATCTTGTCTTACCTTTCAGTGACTCTCTTGAGAAATTGTAGGCTGAGACCAGGCAGAATTGTGGGTGATCCCCCTTGTGATGTGAGCTTTCTAATAGGAGAAGATCTGACCCCAAAAGCAAATTTCTGCTCGAGAGCAGAACCAACATTCCCATCCAAATTTTGCAGGAGAAACTCTGTCTCCACTGCTCAGATGTGTTCGTTGAAGATTTCATCCCTTTGCAGGGAGACTAACAACTTTCTGGGGAATTTTTCTGCAAGATTTTTTATCTTATACTTCATAGATTATGGTTTGCAGGTTCAGTTCCCTTCTACTTATGCAAAAAAACCCCTCTTTTCTTCTGTTAATATAATCGATACATCACTTAAATGTAAACTTTCATGTTTTTTGTTTTATATTAAAGAGCTGGAGCAACTGTTTATTATCATTTTTTAAAATTTTTTCAGTACCACTGTTTTCAGAATTTTGTTGAGGAGATAGTAAAACCTCTTTTTAGTAAAACTGGATGCTCTAGGACCTTCATTCAACCATATTTTTTTAATTTTGGAATTTGTATGGTCTTTATTTTACAAGAATAAAAGCTAATGTCAAATGTTCTGTGTTTTTTTTTTAAAGGAGGCCTTTTGGGTCTCCTAGAACAGTGTTTCTCAAAGTGTGGTCCCAACCAACAGCATGCAAATTCTTGGCCCAACTCAGACTCATTAGTGAGAAACTTCAAGGATGGGACTCAGCAACCATTTCACAAGCTTCCCAGGTGATTCTGATGCATGACCAGCTTGGAGTACCACTGCCATGGGGACAACTGTAAATGTCCAAGGCTGTATAGTAAGCACTGAGGGTCCTGAGATCCTCTCACTTAGTTCATGATAAAAAACAACAACAACAACAATTTATTGAGTACCTACATGCCCTAGGCTCGTGAAGCTTGGATGGAAAGCTGTCACCTCTACCCTTTTGGAGCCTACATAGAAAGAATACCCGAAGACCTTGAGAAATGTTCATTGAGTAGTTCCCATTCCTCTACACTTCCCAGCTCTATCAGCCTCGATATAAATACTCAGAGAAATACTCAGCTGTGGTCACTATGCTGAATCTAGTAAGACAGTGAGATTGACGTTGGATTCACATAATGTTTCATGTGTGCATGTAGACTCCAAAAGGCTTTGAGTTAAATATGAGTTAATCAGTTAATTTAATAAACTGGAACCCAACATTCCCTGGTGGCAGGTCATTCACACGACTCTTACAGAAAGGAAGAAAGTGTGCAAGACCCGTTTTATTCTTGCTTCGCTGACCACTTGGGAGGTCTCCCAAGTGAAATGGAGAGACACACCTGGACCCGGCTCGGGTTTCCCAAGTCCAGTAGATCCCATTTTGTTAACTCCCTTCTCTGATTGAATCCACTCTTTTAAGTTAATTCTAAGAAGTTCTCATTTAAAACGCCATTCTCTGGATTGTCAAACCTTTATTGCTGATTTAAAATAATGATAATGATATACTCCTAAAGGGAAGTGGTCACTTGTCCTCGGCATAAAAATATTCACTGGCTCATATGCCAAAGACCAATGATGATGACCAAATGATGACTGAACAGAGGTGGAATTATCATTTATCTTCATCTGAGTGACTTCTGTCTCTTTTCTGACTAATCTGGGCCAGATACTCTGGAGGGTAGGCAATGGCTGAGTAGGTTTGGGCAAGTAGGGCCTTATAATGAGGTAGCTGTGATTTGCATGGATGGAGCACACCTTTTGAATACTGTATTGATCCACTTTTTAATTTAACTTAATTTTATGTTTTTTTGCTTATCAAATGGCGATTGGTCTTCCACAGGAAAAATGATCTTTCTTTAAAAAATGCAGGTATCTCTCTTTGTTTATTAGTTTGCATGCTTCTTTACATTTATGCAGGTGCTACGCCAAAAAATCCCCAACCCCTGAGCTTGGAAGATTAATTAGAACAGTTGATGGTAAAGAAAATCAGGCCCTGAAATCAAGGCCAGATGAATGCAAAAGGTGGGGCACCTGGTAGCCCCATTCCCAGAAAACCCTCAGCACAGATTGAACAAACATGACATATTGATCATTATGGAACCTGTAATTGGTGACCAAAAGCACAGTGTGGCTTTAAAGGTCCTCCTGAGTAGTTGCAATCATTTTTTTTTAAAAGAAAGCTGCTTTTTTCCCTAAATTCATGCTGCCCTCTAGTGGCAATGCTCCCGACTTCAGAGGGAAGGAGGAAAAGATGAAAGTGGAGATTGATGGGGGAAGTAGTGGAGGCAGTGGAGGAGTGAACTTTCCCCTTCTTTCTTTTCTCTCCTGTCTGAAAGATCTCTGAGTCCCTCGGTCAGAAACTGAGAGGGAAAACTGAAGCCATACCACCTGACCATTGCCCACTTGACTGACAGCCTGGTTTACGTGACCTCCATCAATGAGGGAGGGAGTCCAGGTATCTTACCTGATTTGCATCTGTCTTGCGCTTTGGAATCCTCTCTAACCCATTAAACCCCATGTCAAACACACTCACACCAAACTGGCCTTGAAGATTCAAACTGGCCTTCAAGCTTCTCCTTTGAATCTTCAAGGAAAGTAGGTAAGAGTCAGCTTAAGTCGGGGTGTTGGTGCTCTTTGACATTTTGTGCCGCGGGCCGTGTCCTGGAATTCAGAAACACTAGCTGGACTAGGAAGCAAACATTGGGTGGTGGCAGGTCTGGGACTGTGACCTTCAGGAAGTCACTTGGAACCTCATTTTCCTCCTCTGGAAAATGAAGGACTTACCCAAAAGGAAGGTCTTTAAATTCTGTCTCAGAGAGACTTGTTCAATGTAGGTAAAGAAATACTTCTAAGGAAAATGCCCCATTCTGTGTGCAGCAAAATCACAAAGCGTCTTTACAGGACTGTGTCAGTAAATCATTGTTTAGGAAGTCAGAGTGCAAACTGTTTCTGGCTTCATTTTAAGATGGCACAAACATGCAACCTGAGAGGAAAAACCATAATTGGGATTGTGAAGTGTCAACAGTGTTTTCTTTGTGGTTTGGGGGGTGGGGGACATGTTGTTGGAGCCAGGAGATGTTTACTATGGCGTGTGTTCTCTGTTACATACATGTTCGTACTTGATTGAAATACAGTATGTAAGAGCCAGTCATATTAGTGATGTTTCAAATAGGAAACAAGTGAGCCCACCTCAGACCTGGGATGCTTTCCCATCAGTCTCTACCTACCAGTGCTACCCACAATACCAAAAAAAAAAAAAAAAATCTCTTTAAAGCATTGACATCTGAGGAAAAGCATGCTGACTGTCTCCTTTCCAGGGTTCACATAATGCAAACATCCGCTGCCAGAGAACTTTGAAAACTGTCAGCCTATTTCCTCAATGCAGCGAGGACTTAGAATGTCCAGGTCAGGTTTGGGCAAGACCACAGCATCTGTGATCTGAGTGTGGGGACCGGGACCTCCAGGCGGGACCTTGGAGCTGGTTACTAAGGATGCACTGAAAGGGGAAATTACATCTCAGACTTGGACCAGCTTTTACCTTTTCCACTAACATTATTGAGGGAAAAGCCTTCCCCTGCCTTTTTTTCTCCTCTCCTTCCTTTCCTACCTTCTTCTCTTCTGAAACTGACAAGCCTCATTGCAGTGGCCCTCAGAGCCCAGTGTGATTTCCACGGGCTCTGGCTTGTCACATGTCAACTTGTCTGCCCACTCATGTGGCCGTTTGTGCAACCGTCCCCGGACGGGAGAGGCTGGCTCCTGGCCCTGCGTTCCTATCACCTTCAGTACGGATGCTGCCAAGACCCTTGCCCTGCTGACGGCTTCCTTCTGCGTTTCCTTCCTTACAAACACGCTGGTGAGACTTGACAAAGCCCAGCGTTTGTCTCAGCTGCCTTCATAACCTGTGCTGTCTCGGTGGAGAGTTTAACCTGCCACCGGGCTGCCCTGGAGGGGTCGGAGCACTGGGGCCCAATGCCCTCTTCCCAAAGGGCTATGCTGCCTGGCATTTGTGTTTTTTTTCTTTTTTCAATATATGGACGCTTCCTCACCCTTGATTGGGTGGCCCGTACTGTGTGCCTTTGACTGGTGTCTGGTAGAAAGCAGCATGTCATAACCTCATGGGACTGGAGTATTAACCTTTGTCCTGCATACTCTTTGTGCTGAGAAATGAATAAAAATGATCATTTACTGTAATTTATAATAAACATTGCTGGTAAACATGATCAACCTGAAATAAAACTGGCCACAAGTAAAACTGACCGAGATTTGTATTTTGTTGGCACACTGAAAACTGCACAAATTCCTGGAAAGGAAATCGCCTTAGTAGAAATAATAAAAGCAAAATAAAATCGAAATGTGCTAAAATTACACACAATAAAAGGTGGTGACTAAACTTTAATGGAGGACGCAAGTCTTCCCATCACAATTTAGATCTGCAAATTTTTCTTTAAGGAAGTGTGACTTTATAAAATACGTACTCCAAGAGAGTTAGAAAACAGTGTGTGAAACTTGATATTTGGCAAATGCTGAGTGTGGACTTTAATCTTAATGTACACATTACATGGAAAATAATTGATTCCATCAAAAATAGCTTCAATAAAATAAAAATGAAAAAGTTAAAAATAGAATATGGTTTGATTGAATTTAAAATTAAGAAAGTACATAGACACAGACAATATACTATGGTGATTACCAGAGGGAAAGGGCTATGGGGGAAGGTAGAAGAGGAAACAGGGGAGGCATAGAAAAATGAATAAAAAATAAGGAATGAAGTGGTTAAATGGGGATTGCTCTGAATAGTTAATGCTTTTTGAAAGAAAAATTAGTAGGCTGGTTTACATGTTTATATTCATACGCCTCAAGCCAAAGCATCCCTTGTGTCAAATGGCAGAATTCAAATGTCCACCACTGAACAATATCAGGGTCAGCCCGGCAGGGCCTGGACACTCTTTTTTTAAAAAAAGTGTCTTTATTGTTGAAAGTGTTGCGGACATCCCCCTTTCCAGTCCCGTTGACTCCCTTCATCCCACACCCACCCCTCCTAGGCCTTCACTACACTATTATCTGTGTCCATGGACTATGCATATCTGCATATAAGTTTCCCATAAATCTCTCCCCCATCCCTCCCCCTCCACTCCGTCATCCCCTGCCTTCCATCTGAGATTCATCAGTCTGTTCTATGCTTCTATGTCTCTGGACCTATTTTGTTCATCAGTTTGTTTTGTTCATTAGGCTCCACATATGGGTGAGATCCTGTGATACTTATCTTTCTCTGACTGGCTTATTTCGCTGCCTACTCTTCATGGGTTGTTTTGTATAAGGGAGGAGAAGACTTTGAGAGAACATACTCATTTGAAAGACTAGGGAGCATCTTTAGGCAGCACTCGGTGAGGTGCCGCTGACGGATTTAGCAAGGACAGTGTGCCCCTGGTCTGTGGAGAAGATGTTTTGGGGGTTAGCAAGCATTTTGCAACCATGGCATCCCATTCCAACCCAAGATTCGGGTCATAAACTGAGACCCTTGCCTGAGCTCCCACTCAGCTAATGTGGGAAGTGTCACTTTCTCCTGAGCCTTCTCTACCCATCCCAGGAGGGGATGGGGGGTGGAAGGGTCAGCAGAGAGCCTGTCCCCTTTCATTCTCAGATGGGCCTGGCATGGAGTATGGACGTGGCTCTCCTGGTACAAAATCTGCTCCCAAGCAACCACTTCCTCTAAGGCCTTTCAACATCTCTCTTCTTTTCGTTTTGCCTCAGTATTTAAGTAGCTTACACTGAAACAGGATGTGCGCGGGGAGCCTGTAGCTCCGCAGGCTCTGCTGAATCCCGTGTGGTATCCGCAGCGAGCTGATAGCTCTTCACACCGCTGACCTCAGGGTACTGCTGCAGCCGCTTCTCAGGACTGTAAAACACGGGTGTTTGCTCCTCCAGGTCCCAGATCACTCACAGCTGCACGTAACAAAGAGCGAGGAGTGTGCTTTCCTGTGGATGACGTGTACAGCTCTTAAGGCTGGATGGTAGCGTTCAGTGCACGTCTCTCCTTCAGCGGGCGGAGCAATTACTTTGTTTTCATGGGAGAAAAGTGTTCAGCATAAAAACAACACCCGTGTTTAGCAACTGAAGCTGCTGCCTTCTCTTACTTTGCCTCCTTCTTTTGTATGGCAACCACTTAATCGGGGTGTGTTTTTCAAGCATTTGGAACATCTGTACTGCTACCAGAGATTAAAGTATGATTGTTCGACACTTGAAATTCCTAACACTATGGATTTTGTTTACATTGTATGTGGACGATCATTTTAATGATATTAATTTATCTAGTCTACAAATATTCACTGGACGCATCCTCTGTGTGAATCCTGTTTCAGGCAGCTGGGTATGATTAGAACCTGGGCAGGAGTGAGTATTGCAGAGGTGACCATAAATGGGATGTGTAGTGTCACCTGGAAGCAAAGTCCTAGAACAGCGCTTCCCAATGTGGCCACAGGCCCCACAGGGGGGCAATTTGATGTTTAATGGGGGCAATTCAAGCATGAGTTATTAACAGTGAATTTTTAAAATATATTTTATTGATTTTTTTACAGAGAAGAAGGGAGAGAGATAGAGTTAGAAACATCAATGAGAGAGAAACATCGATCAGCTGCCTCCTGCACACCTCCCACTGGGGATGTGCCCACAACCAAGGCAG